>MU706819.1:17889-93316 GCA_026770625.1 Nicotiana glauca
AAATAAAAGACTCCTAACTACTTGGTCCCATAAGGATCTTCCCCAGATTTGGCATCTTTGTCTCCCTCGAACAACTCTACAACTCGCGTAGTCCTAGCAGCAAATAGGCTCGGGCCAGATATCTGCCTGCATCCTCTTGATGAACTTTCCTTCCAACTCTACTAGACCCCGCCCCAAATACCCTAACCGATTGTTGGCGCTGACAGCCATATCTTTCCACTCGTCGATCAATTTCTGATGGGCTTCTTGTATTTCCTGATGCTCACTTTCACATAGGGGTGTGCATTCGAATCGACTTATCGATAAATCGAATCGATTATTTGTTATCGATTCATCGATAAACGAAATCGAAAAAATTGAAACCTTATTGAAACGATAATGATAAGCATATGTACAAATCGATAATCGATAAGTAATTATCGATAAGGGTCAAAATCGAATCGATAAATCGAATGCATACCCCTATTTATTTCATCTATCATATTTAAGGAATGATCATATTTAAAGATGAAGGGAATGAAGTTCAAATTAATGGAAAATAGAATTAGCAGTGATGATGTATTTTTATTTTTTTTTAATACCGTTGGAGTGTTGGTGACATATATTTGATCCCTTACTTTAGTTTCGTTGCATATGTCTGTTGACACAATTTTTATGTTATAAACGGTATTCGTCTTATTTTAGCTTCTTTTTGTCCATAATAGTTAGGCGTGTTTATAGCGATATACTTTCCGTGGAATCCCGCAAATTTTCTTATTGGTGTAATCGATAACCGAATCGATAATCCCCAAAAATTAATAAATCGAAATCGAAAAAATCGAAACATTATTGAAACGATAACGATAAGCATATGTATAAATCGATAATCGATAAGTAATTATCGATAAGAGTCAAAATCGAATCGATAAATCGAATGCACACCCCTACTTTCACACTCTCGAATTCTCTTGCGCAGTTGATTATACTTAACCCGTGCTTCAACGTACTCGTTAATAATTTTGTGACCTCGAACGAATCCTGGCTGACCCATGCCGTTGTCTTCTAACCAACCTGAATAGTGCGGTACACAACCGAAGTGATACCTGTCTGGTTCAATAGATTCTTTCCCCAAAATGAGTTTGCAATACCACAAATGCTGAGCTTGGCACCTGTGAGGGCTATCATCGCCCTGGAAATCAGCCCTGAAGTGGCTCATTTTGTCGACCCTTGGTATGATTTGCTTTCTTCCAGCCTGCCTCATGGCTCGGAGAGGAACGTAGGGATAAGTTCCTCTTAAACCAATTAGTATGAGAAATGGTGCGTCTTGCGGTCGAACAATGAACTCATCCGTGGGGAACCACTCAAACATCCATTGTACCTGGCCTTATTTCAGATTTTCAAATAACTATACCCATCCTCTGGCGTCCTCTGGCTGAGCGAACATTTTAGGCATATAATTCATACGCCTTGGGTGGTGGAAGGCGATGTGGTCATCCCAATATCTGCATAGGATCTCTTGTCGGTATTCCCTTTTCTGGAGGTGTTCTATGAGCCATAGCTGAAGTAATAAGTTGCAACCCTCAAAATGATTGCCCCGTTGTTGATAATTGTTCAAGGCACGGTATATCTCAGCGACGATCATGGGAACTATGCTGAAAGTTTGCCCACCAATCCCTTCCATCAAAGTCTTGGTTACCATGGCCAGTCTAGTGTGGATCCTAGCCTTCTTCATAGGGAATACGATCATCCCCCAAAAGCAAAACATGAAAACGAAGACCCTTCTATGGACATGTCCCAATGAGGTGATGGCAAACTCATCTGAATAGGTGCGGTATGACTTGCTATGGCCGTACCTCTCGTATAGATAGTCAAATGGGATGTAAGAGTCTTTCAAACATGCCAAGTCTGGGTTTTTATTTAGTCCCATCACCTTAAGGAAACCCCTTCCTTTGCGATTTTCTAGCATAAGCAAACCCGGAGTCTCCCAAGGAATTCCGGCTAAACCTCCTATTTCTTCAAGCAAATGAGTCATTTCAAGGTCCCCAAAGCGAAACACATACTTGTCACTATCCCAGAACAATGTCGCAGCCTCTATGATTTTGTTGTTAGGCTGAATCTCTAGAAAAGAAGGCAGATTCCCTAAGTACTTGCGGACGAGTGTCTGATCACTAGAATGAAGGTCTTTCCACCAATTCAACAGCCTTGGATGAATATTGGTTACCATGCCAAATCTGGGGACTTCGTGCCTCATTTCTAAAAAACAAAGTGTTAGGCCATTACCCCCACCGGACTCGACTATTTAAACCAATAATTAGCATAGCAAGCACCTAAGTTTTCCAAATAAATGCACAGAATATGTAGGCGTCCATTTGGGTTTCAAGGAAACCTGGGGGACTTTGGACAAGGCTATCTTAATGAGTCATTATGTGGACAACATAACTGACTCGGCTAGGTTTGACCATGATGCATGTACAGTTTAAATGGAGTAAGGTTTCTATCGGTGTATTACATAGGTACCCTTGAGCGGACAACTCAAGAGGGAAAGGCACGGAACCGTCGACTGCACTGCCGATCGACTGGTTTTACCGCAAATACGCCTTTGCCAAATTTATGGGGTGATAGTATTGGAAGCTCGCAACTACTCATTATAAGCGTTGCTATAGTATTTGTTTGGAACGAGTGGAATATGATGTTGAAAATGCAGTTTACAAGAATGAAACAAATTGACATGTATTTTCAAGTTCATACAATAAAGTTTACAATGATTGCTCAAAATTACAACAACAATGATGGGAAAGCGGTAAGCGAAAGTAATTAAAGAAAAAGAAACAAAAGAAACGAGTCAGTTTCAGATAAAGGCATTAAACAAAAGCAGAAAACAAAAAGCAATAAAGTCACATATAGCATGCAATGGTAGAAGCCTAAAAAATCCCCAGCAGAGTTGCCATGCTGTCGACGCCCCCTTTTTCCCTCCCTAAGAGCGAGAAATTGGGTTTATGACATTTAGGAACGACAACTCTATTCCCGTTTGGGAATTGGGTTTTGGATTTGGAGAGTCGCCACCTAATGATTATAGTGCATTAGGACACTTTTAAAAGAATTTGAGATGAAAAACTAGAGTTTGGGTAAGGGCTAGAAATTATCTCGAGGGGAAGGTGTTAGGCACCCCTCAATATCCACTAGTGTGGTTCCCGGCCATGCTACAATTGTGACTTTAATGCAAACAAACAAGTAAACAAGCAAGTATTGCAAATACGAGAACATTACATAAAAGGATTTATAGATGCTGAAATTTGGAAGGAAAACAATTTTTGTGATTAAAGAAGAGGTACGCAAGTAAAGAAAAGGGGTGTCAGATAATTGATGCAAGTAACTAAAAAAAGAAGTACAAGAAACAGAAGTTGAAGATGGGACAACTTTTAAAATTTTGAAAAATTATTAAGCTAATAAAAAGTTAGGGGGTCCTAGGTTTATACATTACATGGATCATTCGCACAACACCTGTACCCAATTGTACGCATAGTGTTATCGTGTAATCATCATCTCCATGTCTACCCTTCCTACCCCGTCAAGGTATTAAAGCGCGGAATGGTATCATTTACTTATTGCATGCCATTAACCGTCCCAATCCTATCATTACTGGAGGCAAATGAACTACTAATCCTAAAGGGAAAGGGGTTTGGGGCTTCAGAAGTTTCAAAGGATAAAATGCTAAGGCGTCAACCAAAACAAGTAATTGTAAATAGAAGGGGAAACAGACAAGCAAGCAGGGCTCAAATATACCTCCATAAATCATCCAAAATCACAGAGTTTAGCATGTCTTTCACGTACTGATTTTTGGTCTTATTTAGATAAAGCGACGAGCGGACTGGTTCAACGCATATTTTTAGGTGAAAAGTCTACATTAGGTATACTCGAATGCAGTTGTTTGAAACTGATCTGGTTGACCTAAGTGTTGATTAGAACTAGGCTTGGTATATACTGATTTTAGAAACAAATGTGCAAACTAATAGGGGTTACCGATTTTAGCGGGACAATATAAGTCTAACAACTAGTATTATCTCTATTTAGATTCGAAATTTTCTATAGGCATGCTTTCTATATGAATAATGATCTGGACACCTTTTAGATGTTGACATAAGTCATATGAACATGGTATCTATATGCAGCTTTTTGTTATCAGACCTACAAATGGTTTGCCTAGTGATGTTTATAGATGCAGAATGCAGTAGTTTATAGACCATGTTTTATATGAATTTGCAGGACAATTAGAAGTTAACCTATAGGCAGGATATCTATGCGCGGAGATGCATAAATTATGAGCGAATCCTATAGGCATGATTTCTAGGTGTATTTGCAGAAAATTATAACAACCCCCTATAGGCATGATCTCTAGACGTGAGTTTTGCAGAAATGCAGAAATTAAAGTTTACCCTATTAGCATGATCTTCTAGGTAGATATGCAGAAATAAGAGTTTAAACCTATAGGTAGGATTTCTAGGTGGATATGCAGAAATAAAAAGTTTAAACCTATAGGCAGGATTTCTACCCTTGATGCATAAAAATAAATCCCATCCCCCCTTTTTACTAAGTCCTCCAAGTTTGTACAAGTTATTACTACCCAAAAGAAATAAACTGGAATTAAAAAAAAACATCAGAAATCCTCAGCTACATACGAGCAGCCTAATCCAGACTTAAGGCCTAATAATATGAGATTGAGCAACTTTCGAGATCCAAATTCCAAGCCTTCTCTTATCTAAGGTGTTTCAGAGATCCAAGGGATTTCAGGAACCCCAGGCAGTGCATACACCCAAGATATTGATCAAAAATTGAGTTGTGCAGTGCGGAAGGGCCAGCCCTTATGTGTCCAAGTTCAGAGGGAGCTCAAGGGTCCCAAGGCAAGACTCACACAAGAGGGGTAGAACTTAAGTTCCAAGAATTGAGTGTAAGTGTAATAGGAAGGGGTAGGGGGATACCCAGGCAGGCTGGTGGTCATGCCTAGCCACAAGATAGACTGGCACACCCCTGACCTAACCTGTTGATCAAACATTTAAAGAGTAAAGACCTACTGGAGGTCAAGCCATGGCCAGAACAATAATCATGAGTATTGGCAGGCCAAGGCTGTTACTCAACATACACACAATAAGGGAATGGGGATGGGGAATTGACAAAGCTTAGGGCCCCGAAGGGTCCAGTTCATATCCATGGACAATGACTTCAGACATTGTCATGTTTCTGAACCATAACTTTAAGCATAAAAGGGATATGATCGTTTGGGATCCATAAAGTGTCAAACAAATAACCAACAACTGACAGGATGTACACATGAATTAAACATTGAATTTCAAGGGAAAGTGACATGTTACAACATGCTAGAAACACATGTAAACTAAAGAAAACATGGTCAGAAGTAGACATGAATGAAGCATGTTGTTGATGAAGCTTGAAAATTAACTAGAACATACCAGTAGAGAAGCAAAAGTGTAGAAGAAAGTAGAGCAAACAAAAGTCCACAGTAGCACAAGTAGCAGAAAGAGAGAGAGGGTTTTTAAGTGTAAGAGAGTGATTTTTGAACTTAGATTACTCGTCTGTGTTCTTCTGTTCAAAGAAAAGGGAGGAGAGTATTTATAGCTTTGAAATTGTGTAGATAAATAAGGTAATACGTACAAATCTAACACAATTATGGGCATGGTCACAAATCAGAATCAATTAGTATAAGATTCCCCTTTAATCAGAGGATTCTTATTCGAACGGATACTAACAAGATCCAAATAAGGAAAGGAGAACAAGTCTTGTAAGCAGAATGGTTGTTGCCATAAAAGAAATAGTAAAGTCATACAATATGCCATTAAGTCTAAGTACAGGATTTGAAGCTATTTTTGGAAAGATTCAGTGAGGCCAATAAAAGAAAAAGAATCAATTACACTTTGATAGGCTAGTAAAATTAGGATCTCAGGGAAGGAAAAGTTTTTGAAATCAATTTCGAGTTAAATAAATCACAAGAGGAACTCAGTATATAATGCACGCACAAGTAATAGACATGTGAAGCCAAACTGTGGAAAAAGAACAGCATATAGTAGTAGCTCAAAAGAAAATATTCAAAGCATGATAGTCAGGTTTCAGTGTTTAACAATAGAGAAGAAGATCAGAAGCATGCAAATAGTCGAGTGGAAAACATGGTTGAGTTTGACAGGTAGTAAGAACTCAGAACCAAAAGAGTCACATGAAGAAAAGAGAGTTGAAGTAAAGGAATCACATTGAACAACTTCAAAGAAATCGAATAGTCCCCCTAAGAAACTAGGGTTTTCAAAATCAATCGAGTTTAGATGAGATAAGCATATAAAAAAATAAACAGATTCTGAATCTCGGATAAACCCCAAAAATTAGGGTTTTTAACGTGCTAACTCAGATAGAAAAATAAGGTAAATCAAACAAATATTTACAATTAGACTAAGAAACTCAAGCAAAATCCCAAAAATTAGGGTTTTCAACATGCTAACTCAAATATAAAACATCACAAGCAAAACACAGTAAAATATGTCGAGAATCAGAGAAGAGATTTAACATGAAACCCTAGTTGAAGAATAAAGAGTTTTTGAAAGCAAAAATTAAAGAAACTTCGAAAAAGTGCATAGAAAGTTCATACACACATAGATCTGGAGCAGATCTAAAAATAAATCGAAGGAACCTTAGAGATTAGGGTTTCGTAAGAAACCCAGGTGATGAGAAAAGCTTTGGAAACCATCGATCTGAGCGAGATAGTCGGAGATCGAACTCGAATGGCCATGGATGGCTGGACAGAGGTTGAAGATGACCGGAGAACAGTCATCGAGCCAAGTCTTGGTCGAAACCCTTCAAGATCTGGTCATAGGACCTTAGAAACGAGCACGCAAAAGCCATGAGAGGCTGGTATAGGCCTCCGGCGAGCTTGGGAATCCATGGATTAGGGTTTCAGTGGGAGGCGGCGGCTAGGGTTTTGAGAGAGCTAGAGAGACGAGAGTGTTTAAGGGTGGCTTATTGGGAAAATGAGATAGGGTTAGGTGGTCGTGTGAATTAAAAAAGGTAAGAAGTAACAGTGGTCATTGATCTAAATGATCAACGGCCGGGATTTTAAAAGGATATGGGTTGGGTCGGTTGAACATGTACTGGGTCGGGTAGGCATGCTAATTGGGCTGGGTAATTGGGTTTTAAATTGGGGCTGAAATGAGGTGCCAAATTGGCTATAATTGAAATGCAATAAAGGCCAAATCATAAATAGCCAGTTTTTCCCCTTTGATTTTTATAAAATAGTAGTACAGATTTTAAAAACAAATTAAATGTACTGGGTAAATAAGTATTATATAAATATTAATAAAAAAATTCTGGGATTAATTTTATAAATGCAAAATGTCATAAATTACAAGATAGGCTATAATTTCAATTATATACAATTTTGCTTTAAAATACCAAAAAAATTTGTGCAAAATATGCAAAAATTGCTTTAATTATATTTAGGTGTAAATGTGAAAGATAAAATGAATTATGCCCCAAAATGATAATTTTGGGAATAATTATTGGATTTTATTGTGTAATAATAGGCAATAAATTGATTTTAAAAATCATCAAAAAATGTCAAGACTCTTGGATGTGCTTATATATGCACCAATATGTTATTTTGGAAATATTTGGGTGTAAGAAATCCTTAGGAAAAAACTGGGTATCAACAGCATAACCGTGGGTCTTATATTGTGACTTTTTTATGACTTTGTGGTAATATTCATGCCTTGGTGAAAATTTCTGTTTGCTGTGTAAAGTTGTGGAAAGAATTGTGCCCTATGAACGTTGAGGAGAATTGGGTCCAGTTGTATAACGAATTGTGAAAGTATAAGTGATTATTGAAACTCTAGAGTAGTGGCTCGAGTTGTGAAGTGAATTGTGAAGTAAAAGTGAGAAAGAGAAGAGATCATTATGTTGGCCCCTTGTCGGGTTATTGTTGAGTTGTGGTTCCCTTGCATAGTATTCTTAATTGATATTACGGATACTTAGGTTGATGATTCTTTGTGTTAGGTAAGGATTATGGTTATATCTGAGGTAGTTAGGTGTTGTAACAAGTTTGGGTATATCTGAGGTAGTTAGGTGTTGTAACTAGTTTGGGTATAGCTGAGGTAGTTAGGTGTTGTAACAAGTTTGGGAATAGCTGAGGTAGTTAGGTGTTGCAACAAGTTTGGGTATAGCTGAGGTATTTAGATCTTGTAACAAGTTTGGTTATAGCTGTTTTTCCCTTACCGGGATAGTGTAGACCTTTCGATCCATTTTCGGGACTCTCGTTATAATTGTAAATATTATGTATGGATCGGGTTACATGCCGCAACAATATTATATATGGATCGGGTTGCACACCATAACAATATTATATGGGAGTGGGTGGTACGCCTACTACAAGACAAATAAAATAGGAGCGGATGGTACGCCTATCACGAGATATAATAAAATGGGAGCAGGTGGTACGCCTATCACGAGGTATAATGAAATGGGAGCGGGTGGCACACCTGCCACGAGATACAAAAAATGGGATCGGGTTGCACGCCTGCAACAAGATTTTAAAAGAACGTGAAATCTGCCTTTGTTTTCCTCATTCTTGTTAGTGGTTGGATTCTGATTCCTTTATAGTTCTCTTGATATTCTGTTTCTACCTGTCATCCCCCGTAGCATGTTTCCCCCTCCCATTCTTGCTTGTTTATTTCTTCTTTACTTTTCGCTGTATACTATATAATTGCACATGTTTATTTGGTAGTGTGGTCCTAGCCTCGTCACTACTTCGCCGAGGTTAGGCTAGGCACTTACCATCACAAGGGGTCGGTTGTGCTGATACTACACTCTACACTCTTTTGTGTAGACCCTAGTGTTGTAGACTCCGGATCGCGTTGGGATTGTTGATTCTTTCTCATCAGGCGACCTGAGGTAGTCCTGCAGGTGTCCGCAGGCCTTGACGTCTTTTTCTACCTGCTATTCCCGTTCCATTTCCCTTATATTCCGGAACAGTGTATTATTATTTCTTCATACTTTGTATGTAGTAAATCTTAGATCGTCTGTGACACCAGATTTTGGGTTGTTAAGGATTAAGTATTTGTATTAGATATAGTTTTCATATATTTTATCGTTGTCTTCCGCTAAATTTCATATTTTGTTGTTATTTAACTGTTTACTTCTTGTTAATATAATTGGTAAGAGGATTTAAAACAAAAGTGTTTAAGAATTTCTAAATGAGTCGCTTGCCTAACTTCTACGAGTAGGCGCCATCAAGACTCCCGAGGGTGGGAATTCCGGGTCGTGACACTAGGAGATGTCGTAGGCGTATCTTGCTTGATCATAGATGTGCTTGTCACATACAAATAAAAAAAATCGTTGCTAGCCCCTTTGAGCCTATATATCTTTTCTTTGGCACCCACATTACAAGTCGTTTCCCTATTTTGTTCTTAATTTGAGATTGTTGAACCATTAACTCCTAAGGCACTTAGTCACTAAAAGAAGTAAGGTGAGAGATTGGGGAGTAGCTTTCTAGTGGAACCATGGAAGGGCCCTTAAGGTGCACTAAAGTTGTGAAAGAAGGTCACTAGCCGATGAACTTTAATGTATGGAGGGTGTGTAGGAAAAAAAGAGAAAAAGAAGAAGAAAAAAAATGATAGTTCAAATAATGTAGCCTCCTAATCTTACTAATTTTTGCTAGTGGGAGTAGAGAAGTGCTTAATTGAAAAGAGGGCTATATTGTATATGGCTTGTGGTGAGTGAATTGGTTGAGAAGAATATGTGCTCGATTACTGAGTGTAGTATATTAAAGTGCTTAGGAGGGTTAGTCACTATTCCTAAATGTATCTTACCCGTCCCTTAGCCTACATTACAACATTAAAGTCCTAATTGAGCCTCCATTGCTCGAGGAAGAGAAAGAGTCTAAGTGTGGGGTGTTGATATTTAGCTTAAAGTATATATATTTATATGTATATCGCCTCATGTATCACTCGTGTTTCGTGAATTTTAGATGTAAAATGCATTAATTTATGTTAATTTGTGGTATTTTTATGTATAGGAATCATCCGGAAGCAAATAGGGGGTGAAAGGTGCGATATTAGAGCCAAAACTGAGGGAAAATGGGAAATGTTGCAAGCGCCACAGGCAGCGCCCCATGCCACCTGTGGCGCCGTTTACAGAATGCTCAATTTGCCAGCGCTAGGGCCAGCGACCCACGCTGCCCTGGGTGCTAGTAACGGGAATTTTTCCAACTTTGCCGGGGACAAGGTTATTTCGGTCCTTGACCTACCCAATGCGTATAAAAGCAAGACTAAACATATTTTTTAGGGGGAGATGCCACTTTGAAGAGAGAATAGACACGGAAAACATTCGGGAGCGAGGAAATCTTAGTTTTATTTATCTTTTCTTAGTATTTTTAATTATCCAACACTTATGAAATTGTTTGATACTATCATAAGTGGCTAAAATCTATAGTCTTGGGGTTGTGATTTAGCCCTGAATATTGTTGTACGACCATGTAAATGTCTTTTTTATTGTGTTTGCATGCAGGAAATAAAATTCTATGTTAAACACTCACCTACTTCATTGCCGCATATAAGTTCCTACACTATTACTGGCGTAATCTTCGACCTGAAAGAAAAACTTAGTCCAGAGTAGTAGAAACTATTTGGTACTACCTACTTTGGTATATTCCTCGGTATGAAACATTGTGAGGTTCAACATCATTTGTTCAGGTGCTTCATGGCTCTAAAGCTTGAAGAAAGTTTTAATGACTCATTTTTAATTTACTCCAGCTAAGATATGGTGTACTCCTTTGGGGCTATGCTATGCGAAAGCTAAATGCCGAAGCGATAAGCAACAATGAAGCACCGACAAAGATTGTTAGGCAAATCATAGAATT
This sequence comes from Nicotiana glauca, assembly GCA_026770625.1. Classification (NCBI taxonomy): domain Eukaryota; kingdom Viridiplantae; phylum Streptophyta; class Magnoliopsida; order Solanales; family Solanaceae; genus Nicotiana; species Nicotiana glauca. The sequence continues at coordinate 28,775 of MU706819.1, forward strand.
GGATACTTTTGTGAAGATAGTTATAGAATAGTTTCTGTTTTATAGATTGTATTTTCAGCTTATTACTGAATTGATCATGGTTTTATGCAACCTTTTTGTTTAGGATACATGAATGTGTTTTTTGTCTTAATGCAACTGTTATTATGAATACATTCATTTTTTTATATACTTATGTATTAAAATTCTCATAATTCAAGAATTCATTTTAACAACAGATCTTGGTTTGTAATAGACCGAGCAATACTCATATGGCATTAGAAACTTGCTTTTCATGACATCCCAAGCATGTGGGCATGCTAGCTCATCCACTTGGAACCTCCCACAACTGTAATTTTTCTTTTGGAGACAAACGGTGTAATGCCTTCCTTCATCATTTACAATGTGCAAGTGTTCAGTCAATTGTGCAACCTACATTAAATGGAGAAACATAAGTTTTGGACATATGTACAAATATATGTATTTGTCCATAAATATATGGAGTGCATACACTATGCATGGATACAAGATATACATATTTAAATACACTGAAAAAAATGGCAGAATAGCCTCACAGACACTTGTACTTGTTCGGTTTTGACATCCCGATCCTTTTACTTCACAAAGTTTCATCCAAACACTTATAGTTTTTCAAAAGTAATATTTTAAACCCCTCTGACCGTTGACCATGTCTATGTGGCAACTTAACAGCTGAGTTGGACAAAATACATGTATTTCACGCGTCGAAGGAGCGTGAAGGTAAAAATCTAAACAAGAAATAATTAAAATAAGAAAAGATAAAAAGAAAAAGAAAAGACAAAAATTAAATAAATTTAAGAAAAATGTCAAAGAGGGTTTCTCTTTCATGTTCCTCTCTCCCCTCCATTCCTCCACTCCCTCCTCCCCCTCCCCCCTAAACCCCAAACCCAAAATCCACTAGAATATCGTGGTCGCCCCAAATCTGAAGACACCCCAGATTGAGCAACTTTTAATATCTCTCTTTTTCTTCTTCTCCATTTTTGATTTTTTTGTTTGTTTATATGTATACATTAAAAAAGAAAAAAAAGGACAGAGTTTTGGCTGGAAATCGTTTGACGCCATTTGGGTTGAGATTGTTTGTGATTTATTGCCAATGCTGCCATATCTTTGTTTTTTTAATTTACCATCTCGATGTGTGTTTAAATTATGTTTAAAATATTATGTTGTCTCCACGTTAAGCTTGCTGAAGCTCATCGTGGGTGAGCTATTCTTGTGGGCTCACTGTTTCACCATCGATGGCGTTAAACTATTTCGTGGCTGCTCTCCCAATCGACGAGGTACAATAAAATATAAGAGTCCCTGCTAATGGCTGTTTCAGAGAGAGAGAAAGACATGAATGTGTTTGTGAGAGAAAACTTTATGATTCAACTTTTTCTTTTCCAAAAATAGTTTTGTGAATAAAAATAATGACATGGAATATTTTTATCTGACGCGGATAATACAGTGAGGCGATTGAGGAACACACATTATCAGAAGGGCTTAAAATATTATTTTTGAATGAGTAGAGGTGTCTAGATGAAACTTCATTAAGTTTGGGGACCGGAATGACAAAGTGGCACAAGTATAAGTGCCATTTAGGCTATTCTGCCAAAAAAATAATATAAACAGTGAATACATTTAATTTTGAAATATAGTGAATACAATAAAATAAACTGAATACAAATAGAATTAGATCAATACAACCAACAAAATATATTGAATACAACATTAATAACATATTTTAGGAATAATTAAAATACTGTTAATATAAATATAATTGAATACACTGAATAAAAATAGTGAAAACAGTGAATACAAACATTGAATATAATGAATGCAACAGTAAAAATAAATATCGAAACACACTGAATACAACAGTTAAATACAATTGAATACATGCAGTAGGTTGATTACATACCTGCATGAATACATGCTTTCAATAAATATTCATATTACAGGCTATATTCATACATGTATTAAGGTATCACATTGTAACTTTCTTATACATTAAGCCATAATTTAAAATAACATACACATTATACCGATTGAATACATGCTTTCAATAAATAGGAAATTGTCACAAGCTAGAATTCTCACCTTCAGAACCGTGATGGCGCCTAACATTTCACTCGCTAGGCAAGCCAATGTTAGAGTAATTCTTAAGTTATTTTTAAACAGTTCAAATAAATAAACCAATTAAACTGAAATGAAACTAAAATGAAGTACGATAAGGCATAGTAACTAACATATCTAAGTACAACCTCGGGTTTGGAGTCACAAGTACACGAGCTTCTAGAAGTTCTACAAATAGAGTCTGAAATAAATACAATTTTTCGAATGAAATGAATAGTAACGGAGGAAAGAGGAAGGGGACTTCAAGGTTTGCGGACGACAACAGATCTACCTCAAGTTTCCAAATGTGCTAATCCGAGCTGATCCTCACGTATAATTGGGACTAGTACCAAAATCTGTACAAGAAGTGCAGAGTGTAGTATGAGTACAACCAACCCAATGTACTCCGTAAGTGTCGAGCCTAACCTCGACGAGGTAGTAACGAGGCTATGACAGGAAACTCACGTAATTTAACTTGTAAAAAAGAAGATATAAGTACAACATAACAACAAATAGAGATTAAATACGTACGTTTGGGAGGGGACATGCGAAAGGGGAACAAGATACAGTAACTACAACATGAATGACAACATGAGACAATCAAATAAACCCTCAACCAATGAAATCGGATAAACATAATGAATAAAGATGGCATGCCATCACCCACCGTGCTTTTACTCTCAACCTCACCATGAAATGATAATAATGGCATGACATCACCCTTCGTACTTTTATTCTCAATCACTCGATGAAACGATAAATACGGCACGACATCACTCTTCGTGCTTTAACTCTCTTCCTCACAATGTATTAATCAGTAAATGAAGCAATAAATATCATGACATCACCCTTCGTGCTTTAACACTCTCCCTTACCATGTAGTAATGAATATAAGAATAAGCAAGAATAAACCTTACGTCAAATAATAGTTCCAAGATACTAATCCTTAATTTTAAAGAAATACTCAACCATCACAATTTAATTCATAAAGGCGGAAAGAACTATCAAATAAGAAATAAACTAATCTAAGCATGGATATCACAAGTAAAGAAGGTAATAAATTACAAGAAACAAATCTCACCTGCATGCTTTAACCCAACAACAACGCATAAGTACTCATCATCTCACATATACGATGTACCCACACATTTAAACACGTAACAAATAGGCAAACAAGTCCTAATCCCTCAAGTCAGGGTTAACCATGACACTTATCTCACTCCACAATCAACTCAAAGTCCAACCACGATCTTGCCTTTCGAACAAGCCTCTGAAGCAACCAAATTTAGAAAATTATTAACCAAATAATTCAAAATAAGTCTTAGGAACTACCCATAAATGAAAGAGGTTCAATTTAGGTCATTATTTAAAAAGTAAAAAAAAGTCAACACCGGGCCCACTTGGTCAAAACGCAAAATTCGGACCAAAATCCGATTACCCATTCACCCCCAAGCCCGATTATATAATTTGTTTCTAAATCCGACCTTAATTCGAGGTATAAATTTTAATTTTATAAAAAACCCTAATTTTACCCAAATCCTAAATTTCTACCATTTAAATCCTAGATTTAAGGTTGAAATCTTATAAAATGTAGTGGGTAATTAAAAGAAAGTAGGCTAGAGTCACTTATCAATGTATTGAGAAATAAAAGCTCTTGGAAAAATCGCCTTTAAGGTTTTTAGGGTTGAGAATTTGAAAAAATGAGCAAAATCCTATCTATCTCACTTTTTACCTACTTGCGGATGTTGGAATAGTGATATTGTTTTTACAATTGCGATGTGTGGTCGCAAATGCAAATTCCTCTTAGAAACCCAATCCTCGCAAATGCGATGCTTTTGATCGCAAATGCGAACCCTAAGCCTTCGCAAATGCGGACCACTTCTTCACAAATGCCAGGAACATGCTGAGTCGTAAATGTGACTCTACCTTTGCACGAGCAAAATTTGCAAGTTTGCAAATGCGAACTTTTACCTTGCAAATGCGAAACTTATCCAGCTAGCCCATGCTCGCAAATGCGAATCCTTGTTTGCAAAAGCAAGACTCGCAAATGTGAGACCTGCAACAGAACACTAGAAGCAAAAAAAGCATCAACTATTCTACCAAGTCCGAAATTACTCCGTGGTGTAACGACCCGATCGGTCGTTTTGAGCATTTAAATCTAGTTAAGCTATTTGGTTTCTTGAGTAGCATCGTTCTATCTATTATGAATTACGTGAATTATCGGTTTTGGTTTTCAGGTTATTCAGAATTGATTTGGAAGAATGAATTTCATGATTTAAGCTTTAAGTTGGAAGAGTTGACCAAGTTTGAATTTTTGGTATTTGACCTCGGATTGGAGTTTTGATGGTTCCGTTAGCTCCGTTGGGTGATTTTGGACTTAGGAGCTTGTTCGAATTGTGATTCGGAGGTCCGTAGTTGAATGTTGCCTGAAATGGCGAAATTTGGATTTTGGAAAGTTTGATCGGGAGTGGACTTTTTGATATCAAATTCAGATTTTGGATCCAGGAATTGAAATAGCTTCACTATGTCATTTGGGACTTGTGTGCAAAATTTGGGTTCATTCCTGATTGGTTTGCTATGTTTCGACACGAGTTATGGATGTTGAAAAGTTCAAAGTTCATCAAGTTTGAATGGGGGTGCGATTCGTTATTTCGATGTTGTTATATGTGATTTGAGGCCTCAAGTAGGTCTGTGTTGTGTTTCCTGACATGTTGGTATGCTCGGAGGGGTCCCGAGGAGCTCATGCATGTTTCAGGTTGATTTCAGACTATTTTTACTTCATTTTTCATTGGTGGATCTGCAGAATTCTAGGCTTCTGGTTTCCTTAATTGCAATCGCAGAGAGGGGATCGGGATCGCATAGTGTTGGTTTCCGGCTAGGAAGAGGTTGTTCTTCATGTTTGCAAGTCCTCAGACGCGTTCGCATAGCTTCTATAGATGGTGCATCGCATTCGCGCAAGCATCTACGCGTTCGCGTAGTCTATTTTGGGTAGAGTTGGGCAGAGGTTGTTTCTCTTCGCGTTCGCGATGCTGTTTCGCGATTGCGTAGCTTCTAAAGCCTTGTGTACCGCGTTCGCGAGGCAATTGCTGCGGTTGCATAGTGTATTTTAGGAAGGTTGCTGTGTTTGCTCTTGGCGTTAACGGAGCCTTCTCCGCATTCACATAAAGTATTTTGGTGGCTGTGCATTTTGTTCATCGAACGCGATGTATTTCCTGCGATCACATAAGAGGAGTGCCAGGGCAGATTATAAAGTACTCTATTTCGAGAGTTTCGACCATTTTTACATTTTTGGAGCTATGGAGCTCGTATTGAGGCGATTTTTCAAGCAATTTTCACCATATTAATTGGGGTAAGTGTTCTCTACTCAGTTTTGGTGATATAACATGAATCTATCTTCATTTTTTGTAACTGGATTATGATTTTAAAAGGAAATTGCGGGGTTTAGCCTAAAATTTCATAAAGCGAATTTTTGAGTTTTGAACACAGATATGAATTCGAATTTGAGTGAAACTAGTATGGTTGGACTCGTAATTGAATGTGTTGTCAAAATTTGTGAGCTTTGTCAGGCTCCGAGGTGCGGGCCTGGGTGTGACTTTTGGCCAGTTTTGGGTTTTGATTAACGATTCGACCTTTATCATTTGGAATTGTTTCCATGGGTTTTATTTGATGTATTTGAGTTGCGTTGTATTAGTTTTGAGCCGTTCAAAGGTCGGTACACGCGAGATGGCAATTTTGGAGCATCGTTTGGCTTTCTCGGTATTGGAATTGGCTTGTTCGATGTAAGTAACACTTCTAAACTTAGTGTTGAGGGTATGAATACGTACTATGTAATTGATGTTGAGGTGACGCACATGCTAGGTGATGGGTGTGTGGGCATGCACCGTGTGAATTGTGACTCTGTTATTTCTGTGGCACTGTGTAGTTACGTGATCTTACCTGTAACCATGAAATTTCTACGTACTTGAGCTATTGAGTTGTGATCCATGTTATAATCCATGTCTAGGCTACTTGTTTATCCTGTTGGGACTTAGTGAGGTCATTTATGCTCTTGAGCTATATGTTTTCATTGCATTACATACTCAGTCATATGCATTTATATGTATATCATATCTCAGTCTCTATTACTATTTATTGATATATCACATTATTATTTTGGGCTGATATTTCATGACATTGAGAGCTTGAGAGACTGGCGAGATTGATGACTGAGTGAGGCCGAGGGCCTAATTGTGAGGACATTTATGGGATTGGGTTGCACACCACAACATGTTTCATTGATTTATGCCATGATTGGCTTGATATAGCGCTTGGGCTGAAGGAGCCCCTCCGAAGTTGGTACACACCCCCAATGAACGCAGGTACTTACTGAGTACTAGTGCCGAGTGCCAAGTGATTGGGAGGATTGAGTGATTGGGAGGACTGAGTGGCTGTGAGGACTGAGTAGTTGTGAGGACTGAGTGACTAGGATGAATAAGTGAATTGATACTCAGAGAGTATGCATATGGTTTTATTACTGAGTCGCATCGCATTTGGCATGCACACGTGACATACATGTATAGAGATGTAGTTTTCCTCATGCTGTACGATATTACGTCATTCATGACTTCTCACACATCTTGACATATTGGCATAGAGAGGTATTTTACACTTGCTATCTGAAAAGAAAATGAAACATCATATTTATTATTGAAAGGATTTTTGTGAAAACTCACAGTATTCAAACTTCCTCATATTTTCGGCAGTTTTGGTAAGAGATTTGGAATTTTTACTGATATACTTAAGAAACAGAACTATTTTTCAGAAATCATGATTAAGTTGAGCATGTTAGCTTTGAGTGACTTCTTTTATTACTTGATTTACGTTGTTATGAATTGTTGTTGGCTATTGGATGTTAGACCTGACCTATGTTCCATCTCATCACTACTTTCAACCTAAGGTTAGGTTTGTTACTTATTGAGTACATGGGGTCAGTTGTACTCATACTACACTTCTTATTGAGTACATGGGGTCGGTTGTACTCATACTACACTTCTGCGCCTTGCGTGCAAATGTTAATTGATGACGTTGCTGTGTTCTACTGGGGTTGGAATTGAAGACGTACTAGTGTTCCGGTTGTAGCTGCCTCTTGTTCATGGTAGCCTTAGATTCATAAAACCCTGTTTATGTACTTTTCTGGATAGATGAAGTATTAATTTCATACCAACTTTGTAAATTCTATTCTTAGAAGCTCATGATTTGTACTACTAGTCCTTGGGAAATGTATAAGATTAAGATATTTTCTTTCCTTTGTTGTTTCATTAAATTATATTGGAATTGGATAGAGGGTAATTGTCTTACCTAGCGGGTTGGGTTAGGTGCCATCACGACTAGTTGGATTTTGGGTCTTGACATATTGGTATCAGAGCTCAAGGTTCGTAGGTTCTACAAGTCATGAGCAAGTGTCTAGTAGAGTCTTGCGAATCGGTATGATGACGTCCATACCTATCTTCGAGAGGCTATATGGCATTTAAGATATACTTACCATCTTTCTTTCCTTAGCGTGCGACATTGATTCAGCTTGAAACCTTTTGATTTCCTTCCACGCATTCGCATGCGCACATAAGCGCTCGGTATTAGCTGCGTATCAACGACTTGTGACTGTAGCTTGAGAACAGAGATTTTGATTGTGTGAGCAGGTGCTTTTGGACTTATATGTCCGGTGGTGTCCCTATTAGTAGAATTTGTGATTGGATGACTATGTGATGTGTATGATGTGACTGCGACATGTGTTTAGATTATTCGAATGTGACGAGAAGAGTTTTCTTGAGATGTAGAAAGGACTATTGGGTGTTTGATTTCTGTCTTGATGTGACGTATAGTCTTGATTTATGAGTGTATTGAAGGATCTTGCATGTTGTTTAATTGGGGAACGAAGTAGGTTATCATGCCTTATTGGTGAGTTCAGACACAGGAAGATTAAGTGATGGCGTAGTAGTTGTTGGTGTGAACGGGTATAAAGAGATATCAGTCTGAGGCTTATTAGGTGGGTTATAACCTGTGAGGTAATCTATGGGTGTGTGATCCTTATGATGTTATGTGGAGGTTTCCTAATCTACTGGTGGGTTATATTTGTGCGATTTGAGTTTGGATCGATTGTAATAGTTGACCTGACCGTCACGAGGATGAATGTGAGCTTATCAGATGAATTGAGGTATTATGTGGTTTGTGTTACATGGGTTTATGAAGGATTTAGTTAAATTTCACTACGGTATTGCGGCGGTAATAAAGTGCGGGCATTGAGAGTTATCGAGTGTTTTGATCTATGGATTTGAGTCAAGTGGGGGAGTCTGCTATCGATAGGTTGATCACACGATTATGTGTTGTAATGGTTTCAGTTTGAGGTATATTTGTGAATTAGTTATGACTTACAGAGGTTGAGATCGAGGATGACTCGAGTAAAGGAATTTCTAGATATAGGTTGTATTACATTCTATGGGTATATGGAAATCATGGAATGATCGAGTGGTCATCAGTGAATGATGTAGTGTGCAGGGAGTAGGAATTTGTTTGGTTGCACTAAGGCAGGGTTACTTCCTTGGGAGTTGTCGTGCTAATGGGGCACAGGTCCTTCGGCCCGTTTGGACGATGCAATTGAGATTTGAGTAGAGTAGATGACTCTCGAGAATTGTTCTAGTAGGTTCAAGATTTATATGTAGCAATTTGGAATTTTCATTATTTGTATATGGCTAGAAAATGAGATTTACATTGGATGGTGTCTAGACTCACGGTATTTCTACATCATTATAGATTCTACATTTTAGTATCAGGAAGGGGAAAAAGTGGCTTTAGATTCACGGAAGGTCTCTTTAGAGTGCGTATCTCGATTGTGGTACTTTTGGGTGCTTAAGAGGGAATTCAGCGGCTTATTGGCCTTAGGGCGTTGTGGTTTTATACTAGGGTCTCTTGTGTGGTGAGTTTTGGCTGAGGATCAAAGTCTTCTAGCAAGGAGAGCAATTTGGGAGTAACTTGGAGAATTAGGACATCTTAGTAACGGGTTGGATCAACATGGTAATGGATGTGGTTGGCTCTTTTGGTCCTTATGATGTGGTGAGTCTCTACAAGCATTTCATGGTAATGCTCTTGCGTTTGGTGACCTGCGTGGCTTGGTTGAGTTAGAGAGATTCGGTTTTGATAGCTTGGTTATATGCAAATGGGCTTAGAGTTCTCGGTGATTTCTATTACGGTTCGAGGTGAATATTTCCTACTAGCGTAAGGAACACGTTACGAATTGGGATTTAGTCCTGGACGAGATCAAATGGATGGTTTCTAGGTTGGATAAGATTCGAAATAAAGATATTCGGAAGAGTGTGGGCGTGGATCCCATGGATGACAAGATGCGGGAAGCGCGACTTAGATGGTTTGGACACGTACGGAGGAGAAGCCTAGATGCACCGGTTAGGAGGTGTGAGTGGTTGACTTTGGCAGGTACGAGAAGAGGCAAATGGCGGCCTAAGAAGTATTGGGGCGAGGTGATCAGGCAGGACATGGTACAACTTCAGATTTTTGAGGACATGGTTCTTGATAGAAACATGTGGAGGTCGAGCATTAGAGTGGTAGGCTAGGGGATAGTCGAGAGTTCTTCCCTCTTTGTATCGAGTAGTCTGATCGAGTTTTGTTTAGGTTTGTTAGTGGTCTATGTTGTGTTCACATTGTTGTTTTGCATAGTTTTGTGTTATTGTCCTTTTATTTATTCGTGTTGTTATTTTCTTTCTGGCATCTTTTGTTGTTATATGCCTTTTCTCTTGTTTCTTTTTTGATATTATTGTCTCTTTTATTGAGTCGATAGTCTCTCGAAAACATTCTCTCTACCCTTTTTAGGTAGGGGTAAGGTCTATGTACACTCTACTCTCCCCAGACCCCACTAGTGGAATTTTACTGGGTATGTTGTTGTTGTTGTGAGTATGTAGTTTGCTGTGACTTGAAGTGAATTATGAGATTTTTGTACTTTTCATATGATGGAATGATAGATGCGGTGTGTTGTGTAGGATTGAGATTTGCACGTGTAAGGTCACAATTCAGTTTTAAAGGGGGGGATGGGTGGCCATGAATTCTTAAGCAGCATGGACTGTTTCAGATGACTAAGTAAATGATATTACTATTTGGTATTGTTGAGGAGAGTGTACATTTTAGAAGGCACACTGTGTTTTGATTTATGGATACTTCATTGGTACTGTGGTACTCGTCTAGTTGATCGATAGTTGATATTCAAATTTTTGCGATGTGGCACGGAAGAATTAGAGAAGTATTCCTTGTCGGATGATCGTGTATGGGAGATATGTTAGACATTCAGGCGGTGGTGATGGGATCATCTATGGTGATTCGGGTGTTCTATAGATTTTGGAGACCGGGAGTTCTCAGGAGTAGATTGTTTTGTGGTTGTAGATTGTGAAAATATGGCCAAAGCTAGTCAGAGGTGGTATGTGTTATCGTTAGGTCATTGTGGACCTTCAGAGGGTAAATTATCTATTTGTGGATGACCAGAGTTGATTTAGGGCTTGTTGGTAGGCCCAACGAGGGTGTATATTCTATATTGGGTCGGATTAGTTGACTCCGTACTGCTATTATTAAGGAAAGTGACATTCGGTTAGAGTTGAGCTTATTCGTGTTCTGATATGTTCTATGAGTTACCCTTTATGCTGCGAGGGGTTGTGATATGTTGGTTATGTTGACACATGGAGTGGTCATATTTGGGCTTTATAGCGGAATTTGTGCGAGATAGGAATTTGGGTATTGAATGATTGCTTGTATATTGGTTATGTTCTTTCGGGTTTGGTGTGACATTGTGTCATTTGCTTCTCCATGGTTATGGTAATGCACTTTGAGTACTTAATATCGAATTGCTTGTGGTTATTGATTTTGAGCAGGGTGGCTTGAGTTATATAATTTGGAACAGTGTTTAGATGGGGTCACACGTTGTAGACGAGTCATCTTGAGGTATGATCCTTTGTGATAGATTCGTGTGGTATGGTCTTACGATATATGATGGATTTCCAGTATTTCCTTGTGGCGATACTTATGGAGCTTGCGGGACGGTTCTCTCATTTGAGTCATTTTTTTCTATGTTGGAGTACACTTAAATTATTGTGTATTGGTACACGGATTGCACAGTTTGTGGCTCTGTGAAGTATTGGTGTGGTGGGTCAATAGAGTATACTGTATTTGATAAGAGGAGGTCATCAGACCTAGAATGGGTGGTATCAGATGTGATTGTAGTATAATTGAAAGGACAGTGTCGCTGATCGGCTTAGAAACTGGCCATAGTTCCTGTCGGACAAAAGAGAGCTCCATGAACTATTGATCTGATGAGTGGTTAAGGGTTTTTGCGTGTTTCTTACATCATTGGCAATGTACGAAGGTTTAGAACGAGTTTCTATTTGATATGAGGTTTATTACTGGTATTAGGCCGTTTTGAGCGGCTACTGTGATTAGAAATCATTACTATGAGTAATTGAGTTATGTGGTATATCATGTGATTACATCTTGGGTTATAATTATGACGTGATACAACTTATTCAGACTTATACAATGTATAGATTCGAGATCCTGATCTTATAAAAATTCTAGATGTTGGAAATTGGATTCTAAGGCTTATGGGCTAAGGTTGAAGTAAGGATCTTCAGTTATGTTGTATTGTCGGGCCTATATGGAATAGGGTGACGTGGGATCACCCCCGGGTATGTGCATGGTAAGGTTACATGGTGGTTTGATGGCTTTTAGAACGACTCTTAGCACATTCGAGGACAAATATATGTTTAAGTAGGGAAGGATGTAACGACCCGACCAGTCGCTCTGAGCATTTCCATCCCGTTTAGCTATTTGAAGTCTTGAGTAGTATCGTTCAATGTATTATGACTTATGTGAATCGTCGGTTTTGGTTTTCAAGTTATTCGAAATTGATTTGGAAGAATGAATTTCATGGTTTAAGCTTTAAGTTGGAAGAGTTGACCAAGTTTGACTTTTTGGCATTTGACCTCAGATTGGAGTTTTGATGGTTCTGTTAGCTTTGTCAGGCATTTTTGGACTTAGGAGCGTGTCCGGATTGTGATTCGGAGGTCCGTAGTTTAATTTGGCCTGAAATGGCGAAAGTTGGATTTTGAAAAGTTTGACCGAAAATGGACTTTTTGGTATTAGATTCGGATTTTGGTTCGAGGAATTGGAATAGCTTCGTTATGTCATTTGGGACTTGTGTGCAAAATTTGGGTTCATTCCGAATTGGTTTGCTATGTTTCGGCACTCGTTATGGAAGTTGAAAAGTTCAAAGTTCATCAAGTTTGAATTGAGGTGCGATTTGTTGTTTTGATATTTTTATGTGTGATTTGAGGCCTCGAGTAGGTCCGTGTTGTGTTTCGGGACTTGTTGGTATGTTGGGACGGGGTCCGGAGGGGCTCAGGTATGTTTCGAATTGATTTCAGACTATTTTTCCTTCAATTTTCATTGCTGGTTCTGCAGAATTTCGGGTTTCTAGTTTCTTTAATTGCAATCGCGGAGAAGGGATTGCGATTGCATAATGTTGGTTTCTGGCTAGGAAGAATTTTTTCTTTGCGTTCACGAGTCCTCAAACGCGTTTGCATTGCTTGCTGCAGATTGTGCATCGCATTCGTGCTGCATCCACGCGTTCTCGTATTGTATTTTGGGTTGAGCTAGGCAGAGGTTATTTCTCTTCGTGTTCGCGATGTTGTTCCGCGATTGCGTAGCTTTGAGATCCTTGTGTATCGCATTCGCGAGGCAATTGTTGCGGTCGTGCAGTGTATTTTGGGGAGGCTGATGTGTTTGTTCTGTTAACGGAGCCTTGTCCGCGTTCACATAGTTGTTGCTTGCGTAGTGTATTTTGGAGAGGCTGATGTGTTTATTCTTCGCGTTAATGGAGCCTTGTCTACGTTCACATAGAGTCTTTTGGTGATAGTGCATTTTGTTCATCGCGAACATGGTGTATTTCTCGCGATCGCATAAGAGGAGTGCCTGGGCACATTATAAAGTACTCTATTTCGAGGGTTTATGTCATTTTTACTTTTTTGGAGCTATGGAGCTCGGATTGAGGCGACTCTTGAAGCAATTTTTACCATATTAGTTGGGTAAGTATTCTCTACTCGATTTTGATTATATTTCGTGAATCTATCTTCGTTTTTGGTAATTGGATTGTGAATTATAAAGAGGAAATTGGGGGTTTTAGCCTAAAGTTTCATAAAGCCAATTCTTGAGTTTTGAACACCGATTTGGAGTCGGATTTGAGTGAAACTAGTATGGTTGGACTCGTAATTGAATGGGTTGTCAGAATTTTTGAGCTTTGTCAGGTTCCGAGGTGCGGGCCCGGGTGTGACTTTTGGCCGGTTTTGGGTTTTGATTAAGGATTCGGCCTTTATCATTTGGAATTGTTTTCTTGGGTTTTATTTGATGTATTTGAGTTGCTTTTGGCTACTTTCGAGCCGTTCGGAGGTCGGTATGCGCGAGATGGCATTTTTGGAGCATCGCTTGGCTTGCTCGGTATTGAAATTGGCTTGTTCGAGGTAAGTAACACTTCTAAACTTAGTGCTGAGGGTATGAAACCCCGAGTTACGTACTATGTGATTGATGTTGAGGTGACGCACATGCTAGGTGACATGCGTGCGGGTGTGTACCGTGTGAATTGTGACTATATTATTTCTGTGGCACTATGTAGTTACATGATCTTACCTGTAATCATAAAATTTCTACGTACTTGAGCTATTGAGCTGTGATCCATGTTAGAATCCATGTCTAGGTTACATGCTTATCCCGTTGGGACCCACTAAGGTCATTTATGTTGTTGAGCTATCTGCTTTCATTGCATTACATATTCAGTCATACGCATTCATGTGCATATCATATCTCAGTCTCTGTTACTATTTATTGATACATTACATCATTATTTTCGGGCTGGTATTTCATGACATCGAGAGCCCGAGAGACTAGAGAGATTGATGACTGAGTGAGACCAAGGGCCTGATTGTGAGGACATTTCTGGGATCAGACCGCACGCCCCAACATGTTTCATTGATTTATGCCACGATTGGCTTGACATAGCGCTTGGGCTGAAGGAGCCCCTCCGGAGTGTGCATACACCCCTAGAGAGCGCATGTACCTACTAAGTGCGAGTGCCGAGTACCCGAGTGCCAAGTGATTGGGAGGATTGAGTGACTATAAGGACTGAATGGTTACGAGGACTGAGTGGCTGTGATGACTGAGTGACTGGGATGACTGGGATGACTGAGTGAATTGATACTCTGATAGTATAAATATGATTTTATCATTGAGTCGCATCGTATTTGGCATGCACACTTAACATACATGCATAGAGATGCATTTTTCCTCATGTTTTACGGTATTACGTTATTCTTGACTTCTCACACATCTTGACATATGGGCATAGAGAGGTAGGCTTTCAGATAGTTTCTTTTGAAAAAAGTAGTCCAAAGTATGACTCCCTCTTATTGACCAGGCCAACTCCTTTACTATTTATTTCTCTAAAATCATAGATGTGCTTGACATTTACACTGGCTATCTTAAAAAAGAAAATGATAACATCATATTTATTATTAAAAGTACTTTTAGAAAAACTCAGAGTTTTCAAACTTACTCATATTTTCAGCGGTTTTGGTAATAGATTTGGAATTTTCACTGATATACTTGAGAAGCATAACTATTTTTTCGGAAATCATGATTAAGCTGAGCATGTTAGCTTTGAGTTAATTCTTTTATTACTTTCTTTACATTGTTATGAACTGTTGTTTGCTATTGGATGTTGGACCTGACCTATGTTCCAGCTCATCACTACTTTCAACTTAAGGTTAGGTTATTTACTTATTGAGTACATGGAGTCAGTTGTACTCATACTACACTTCTGCACCTCGCGTGAAGATGCTGGCTGATGACGTTTCTGTGTTCGATGGGAGCTGGACTTGAAGACGTACCTGTGTTCTGGTTGTAGTTGCATCTTTTTCATGGTAGCCTTAGATTCATAAAACTTTGTTTATGTACTTTTCGGATAGATGAATTATTAATTTCATACGAGCTTTATAAATTATATTCTTAGAAGCTCATGATTTGTACTACTAGTCCTTGGAAAATGTATAAGATTAAGATATTATCTTTCCTTTATTGTTTCATTAAATTCTATTGGAATTGGATAGAGGGTAATTGGCTTACCTAGCAGGTTGGGTTAGGTTCCATCACGACTAGTTGGATTTTGGATCATGACACGTGGCCTATCCAAAAGTCACCTGAGCCCTTGGAGCTCCAAACCAAACATGCACACAAGTCCAAAAATATCATACGAACTCGCTCTTGTAATTTTTATTTTTTTTTGAAATTCCAACGACCCGGGCTTTTACCTCCCGTGGTGATGGGGGTTTTGGCATTGACCCCTACCTTATTTATTATAAAACTAAGAAAAGATACAATAGGAGGGGGACATAAAACCAAAACCTCCTGATAAATTACATAATTGAAAAACTACAACTAAGACATCTAATACATATAGTAGATCCAATAAATGGAGCAATATGATCATAGATCTGTTAAATGTTCTTTATATGTCTACAAAGAAAATAAGAACTCTTTTCGCCTCATTGTGGACATAAAAGCACTTTAAAGGCATACAAATATGGTTAGCTACCATACATTAAAAGGCAGAACTATAATCTCGCAACAAATTGGTTCTTGACAACTTTATGTCTTAGATTAGGAAATTGTATCTTGTCGAGTTTATAATATCCGAAAGCCTGCCTAGGTAGATGAATGTCATTGAATATCATAGTCTCATGTATCTCATGGCTCCATTTTGCGAGTATGTCTGCCACATTATTAGATTCTCTGTAGCAATGCTTAATAACACTATTGTGAGTTTGTATGAGTTGTTGTGCCTCTTTGATGATACTGTCAATATGCCAGGGTGGTTTCAGAGTATTGTTCAACATATCGATAACCAGTTTGGAGTCACATTCAAGCATAATTCTATCATATCCATTTGAATGACACCATTGCAGTCCTAACAAAGCAGCCTTAGCTTCTGCCATATTACTAGTACCACGCCCTAAACTTTGTGAGAAGGCCATAATCATATTCCCTTTATGATCTCTTAATATACCTCCGGCACCAATCGATTCATTATCTTGTTTGCTACCATCTGTATTAAGCTTAGCCCAACCAAACAAAGGCCTTTCCCATCTTACAGGAATACAAATTATTTTAGCAGTTAAATTTCTTAACTTATCACATATCAAATACCATGGAACAAAACCTTCAATAGAGATGTTATGCTTAGAGACCACCCACCTCAAATGAGAAAGTACATGGAATTGTACTCTAGCAAAAGAAATTTTAGTACCTCCATACTTTGACGCACATCTAGCTTTCCACAACTCCCAGCATATGACTATAGGGGTGATCTTGATGATGATCTGAGTAATTGTGTTATTAGAATTTGAGTTCCACCAGTTGCTAAGTATGTTAAGAATAGGCATGTCTTCCCAACGAATTCCCAGTGGAGCACCAAAGTGCTTCCAGGTAGTTTGAGCCATCTCGCTATTGACAAATGTGTATTGCATAGTTTCTATCTATGGAGTCCTGCAGCAGTTACACCTAGAGGTAATTTGCTGACCAAAAGAAGTTATTACATCATCAAAAGGTAATTTTCTTTTAATCAATCTCCACATCAAAAAGGACATTTTATAGGGAATGTATTTATGCCATACTCCCTGAAGTAATGGGATTGTGCCTCTTGCCTGTCTAATGACTTGCCAGGCTGATATAGTAGTAAAGAAACCAGTGGAAGAATGCATCCAAATAGCAGTATCAACACTATTAGGATCTCCAAACTTGGAGGATTGAATTAACTCAAAAATATATTCAGGCAATTGTTGGAGTTCTTCAAAATGTAAATGAGAGCCTATCCTAACTTGTTTAATCTTCTTCATATTAGGAGGTTGATCTAGTTGGACAATATTAGCTAAAGCACCAATACCTAGCCAATTATCCCACCATAGACTAATATCTCCAGCGTTGCATCTCCAGAGTATGTGTTTCTCAACTTTATCTCTAATTCCCAGCAAGTTCTTCCAAGAGTGGGAGTTTTTTGATTCTTCTTCTTCTTGACAGGGTGTATTCTACTACAATATTTAACTCTAAGAAATTCAGCCCACAAGGACTTAGATGTCCTAAATCGCCACCACCTTTTCATAGAGAAGGAAATGCTAACATCAATCAAGCTTCTGAAACCCGTACCCCCTTCTTCCTTAGGATAACACATATTATTCCAGGAACTCCAATGATATCTTTGTTTGCCATTGGAAGTACCCCAATAGAATCTGGCCATGTACTTCTCAATTTGTTTAAAAACATTCTTTGGAGGAACAATAGCCGCTAGAAGGTGTAGAGGTTGAGACTGAAGAACATGTTTAATCAAAATAGCTCTCCCCCTATAGATAGTAATTTTCCTTTCCAACCATTTGTCTTCCTCACAATCTTAGTTATAGCCTCATTAAAGTAAGAAATTTTTTCCTTCCCACATAGAGTGGACACCCCAAATAGGTGATAGGGAACTCAGTGTGCCTGAAGCCAGTAAAATCTTTAATCTCATCAATGTGACTTGGATCAGTATTAGGCGCCACCAAAAAATAGCTTTTATTAGAATTAATAGATTGACCTGAACACTTCTCATAGTTCCTTAACTGTTGCATAATCAGATCGAGCAAATTCTTGGATCCAGATGTAAAAATCATAACATCATCAGCATAAGCTAGATGAGTAACCTGAGGTCCTGTCCTATGCATTGAGAAACCTTTAAAAAGACAATTGGATGACAAGTGATTAAGCATTCTAGAAAGGATTTCAGCTCCAATAATGAATAATGCTGGAGATAGGGGGTCACCTTGTTTAATCCCCCGAGTGGAATGAAAAAAACCTTTTCTATTACCATTAATAAGAATGGAATACCAATTGTTCGATATGGATCTCCATATCATGTCAATCCATGCTTCGGAGAAACCAAACTTCCTCAAAGCTGCTAATATGAAGTCCCAGTTAACCCTATCATAAGCCTTGGCTATGTCCAATTTAATCACCACGTTGCCCCCTCATTCTCCTTATTAATATCATGAACAATTTCTTGAGCAAGGAGTATGTTCTCAGTAATAAGCCTACCAGAAACGAATCCACTTTGATTTTCTGAGATAATCCTAGGCAGAATAGGAGCCAACCTATTTCCTATTATCTTAGAAATAATTTTAGTAGAAAAGTTACTAAGACTAATGGGTCTAAGATCAGAAAAGGCTTCAGGGTGATCCACCTTAGGTAGTAGAATCAAACAAGAGTTGATATAAAACCTGGTCAGGCTATTCCCATTGAAAAAAGTCCGGATAAGTTCTATTAGATCTTGCTTTATAATCTCCCAACATCCCTGGTAGAAGGCTCCACCAAATCCATCTGGACCTGGGGCACTGTTCTTATCCATACTAAACACTACATCTTTAATTTCTTTCTCTCCAGGAATAGCACATAGGTTATCATTTTCTTCCGAAGTAATGATAGAGTCAATGATATCCAAAAATTGTAAATTGGGAGGTTGGCCATCTTTTTTAAAAAGATTTTCAAAGTATTCAATTGCCCCAACGGCAATCTCTTGGTCCCCCTGAAGCCATTGTCCATCTTGAGTCTTAATCTTGTGAAGTGCCAGTCTTCTCCTTTTCTCGTTGATAATATCATGAAAATATTTGCTGTTAGAATCTCCTTCCTCAAGCCATTTAATGTTTGCCTTTTGTTTCAGCATAGTTTCTTCGGCCTTTAACCATATAGTGTACTGAGCTTGGGCCTTATGTAACTCTGTCCTATGTTTTTCATCCTCACTATCAATGTATTGCATCTCTAGTTGTATCATTTTGTGCTCCCATTCTTTAACATTCAGAAAAACATCACCAATTTGCTCTTTGGACCACATGCTCAATTCTCTGGCAACCTGCTTCATTTTTTGTTGGAACCTCCACATAATATTTCCAACTATTTCAGTGTCCCAGGCTTGCTGCACAACAATGGAAAAATTAGGTTGATCAACCCAAAAATTTAAAAATCTGATATATCTGATAAAATTATGATCAGAAATACCACATTTCAAAAGCATTGGAGTGTGATCTGAGCCTGTACTAGCCAAGTGAACAATTTCATTTCTGGGGAATAAACTGGTCCATTCATGATTTAGTAAAACTCTGTCCAATCTTTTCCAAATTCTATGCCCATTACCTCGACCATTACACCATGTAAATCTAGGTCCATTGAACCCGGCATCCACCATGCCACATTCTTCAATGCATGAGATAAATTCCCAACTTTTTTTCATCCTATGAGGTACACCTCCCTTCTTTTCCTCGACTCCCACTATAACATTGAAATCACCAGAGATACACCAAGGACCATTGATACTTTGATTGCATTGTCGCAAACTATCCCACAGAGATGTTCTTAGAATTCTCTTAGTTTTGGCATATACAATAGTCATCCAAAAAAGTGTGTCCTCTACTCTCTGACTCATTTGAAGTGTAACTTGTTGCTCATCTTCATAGAAAAATAGTAGCATTGAGTTGTGCATTCCAGAAAATCCAAATTTTTCCACTGCTATTAGAGTGACAATTTTCAAACCCCAACATCCTTTTATAGGATTCAATGTGAGTAGAATCCACAAATGGTTCTTGGATAGCAATAAATTGTAGTTTGTACATGTTGGATATAAATTTTATTCTTTCAAAAGCCCCCTGGACTTCACCCCTCTAATATTCCATATAATGGAACTAATCATTAAATGGATGAGATTGGGGAACAATTTGTTTGGCTTTGGTCTTTGCCCTAGTGACAGGAGCGTGACCCCCAGTAGCATTTTTCTCCTTTTTCTTATTTTTCTCACCCTGCCTAGGTGAGAAAAATCCAAATTCGGTAGCAACAAAGTCAAAATTTGGTCAAATTTATAAATTCTTTAAACCTTTAAACTTTAAGTTTTCGATAAAATGCGATAACTCGAGTTAGCGACCTCCGAATTCGATTTTAGGTATACATCCAAGTCCCAAATCATAATACGGACTACCAGGATCGTCAATATATGAATCCGGGTTTATTTGCTCAAAACGTTGACCAAAGTCAACTCAAATGAATTTTAAGGCACGAAATCACATTTTAATCAATTTTTCACATAAGAGCCTTTTGGAAAAAGACATGGAATGTGCATGCAAATCAAGAAAGGCTAAAAGGAGCTATTTAAGGTTTTGAAACACATAATTATGGAATAAAACTCTAGAAGACCTATCGGGTCATCACATAAATATTCGATTTACTATATGCTTTCAATATCCTCTCAATCGAATAATCGACATAACAATTTTTATTGTTCCACTTCCCAGAATGACGAATTAGATTAGCTAAGCTTTCCATACAGCAAATTGAATTACTAAATATTCTGTAAATACTTTTATCAATGAATGTCGGGCAGAAAAAAATTCTATCAATGATGGTCAAATCAAAACCTCAAACTATACCAAAAAAAATTTGACTGAATCTCTGAAGTTCTGCAAATTGGGTTATGTTTGAGCTGAATTGACAATGCTCTGTTTTGTTGTGTTTAGCGTCTGAAAAATTATTCTAATTAATTGGGTTGATAATGGGGTATGTTAGAACTGATTTGTAGAGTTATATTAGGAGTGTATCATGTTAATTGATCTTCTTTCCATTATTAGACAGCTGGACAGGCCTATTTTTAAGATAATTTTCGTTACTGTATTCATGAATACATGACGTGAATACATCTGAATACAGTCGCGTACAGCTGGACTCTCCTATTTTTAGGCAATTTTTGCTACTGTATTCATGAATGAATACAGTAGCGTGAATACAACAAATACACTACCGTAACAAATGAATAGTAGCAATAGGAAGTAATTATATATATGTTAGATGTAGGAAGTTAATAGCCAGTTAGCCACTAAACAATAGTAGTTTCTGAAAATTCCTCTACAATAAAATAATTCATGTCGGTGCTCCTAAAATACATAATTATCGTTGCTACCCCCAAATCTATGAAGTATAAACGATATCAATCAAAATTCAGATGTCATCGAACGACATAGACTGGGAATGATGGTAAATTTGTGTGGATTTTATCTAAGTGAAGAAATATATATTGGGATTTGTGCAAAAATCAAAACTAAAATGAAAATATTTGGAGTTTTGGGAAAAGGTCCAAAATTTCCCTTTTACTATGGTGTATTGTTTACTTCTGCCACCCGTTATACTTTTTATCTAATTTATCCCCTACCGTTAATCAAGTTTTTAAAATTATACCTAACCTTAACGGATCTACACCGTGGCAACTCACCCCCTTAATTTTTTCTATGTCAGCTGCCAAGTCACTCGACCACACCAAGTTAAAACCCCATAAAGCCCATTTCAGTTCATTGACATAGGTAACAAGCTTATTATATAGGGTCTGATGCATAGTAATTAAGTTGATGTTGAGCTCAACGAAAAACAAAAGCCTTCACCACCGACATCATTGCCGTCATCGCCGCCGCTGACCGAGCAGCCATCACCTCCGGTGGAAAAGCCTCAAAAGCTTTAACTGAGAAAGAGTGGTACAAAGGAATTGGCTACATATATTGCCTCATTGTACAACCAGAGTAATAAGAAAAAGAAGAGAACAAAGAAGAGAGATATTTTTGAGAGCGTCTCCGATTCTCCACCATCTGCAGAACCAGTCCTGCCACCACCAACACCGCCTTCTCCATCACCTCTGCCGCCATCTAAGATTTTCCAAAACTTGTTAAAGAAAAAGGAAAAGTAAACGTGTACATTCTGATCCTTCCACTGCAGCAAAAGCATCATCACCTTCTCCACCTCCGCCGTCGCCTCCAAATTCAATTTTTAACAATTTGTTCAAAATCGGCAGCAAATGCATGGTAATGAAGCTGATGTTGAGCTCCAAGGACAAGCTTCAAATGCATAGTAATGAAGCCTATTAAATGGGGTATGTGGGGTTTTAACTTGGTGGGGTCGAGTGACTTGGCAGCTGACATGAAAAAAATTGAGGGGGTCAGCTGCCACAGTGTAGATCCGTTAGGATTAGGGTTAATTTAAAAAGCTTGATTAACGGTAGGGGCTATATTGGACAAAAAGTATAGCGAGTGACAAAAATAAACAATATACCACTATAGAGGGGTGATTTTGGACCTTTTCCCTATTAACAAACATCAAGCTTCTTGAAATTATTTTTTTAATATTACGATGTTATGTTTAACTTTTTCTTTTGCATATTTAATCTCTTCCACTCCATTTTATATTTATTTACTAAAAGAAATTATTTTATATATATATTAAAAAGTGTATGTTTTGGTATAATATTGGACATACATAGTAAATAATATTTTATTAATTTATCACTGTATTTTTTATTAAGTATAAATTTCATAAAAGTATACTATTTAACATTGTAGTATTATTTTTATTTAGGTTTATATTTAACAAATAGTGGGCTATTTTAATTTAGTATATATTTAACAAATACTTTGTCGTCCCAGTTTATGTGGTGATGTTTGACTCAACTCGAAATTTTTAAAAAAATCTTTTTAAAACTTATGGTCTAAAACAAATTATAAATATTTGTGTGACTACAAATCATCTCGTTAAGGGTTCATATAAAGTGTAAAATTAAATTATTTCTAAATAATAAAATATAATATTCTTTTTGGGATAGGCTAAAAGGGAAAGTATGACACATAAATTGTGATAGAGGAAGATTGAAAATAGTATATTAAGAACACTATAACTACAATCATGGTATACTATGTTTATTGGTATTTATTTAAATAATTTTCACAACATACAAGTAATGTATTGGTATATTATATAGTATACAATATGCAATGTTGAATTATGGTATAATATGATTAAGTGGTATGCTTAATATTCTTGATTGTTACGGCCCATAATCTCACCTACATGTATTGACACCTAACTCTAACATGCTAGGAACAATAAATAACATAACTCGAATGAAATATCATCAATTGTCAATAAATAAAATGGAGGAAAATCCACGCAACTATCCTAATGATTGGTAGTACAAGTCATTGCTACTAAGATTTAAATTTACTACGTTAGTACGAAGAAAATATAATAACTGTTTGAATATACATAAACAGAAGTTCAAATCCTAAACAACCATGAACAAGGTAGTAGCTTGCAGCTGGAACGCGAGTACATCCTCGTTGCAAGCCCTTGACATCCACAATAACTCAGCTCCGAAATCTGAATGCAAGGTGCAGAAGTGTAGTATACAACTGACCCGATGCACTCAGTAAGTATCTTGACTAGCTTCAATGAAGTAGTAGCGAGGTTTTTAAGTCAAAATATACTTACTACTATGACTTGTGCAATTAGTAAGCAAGAAAAATAACAAGAGAAAAGATAAATAGCAGATATAACAAGCATGATCAAACATAACAACCAACCCTTTTTCAATAAACGTGTGTAGGATATCAAATCAATTGGCACGACAACATCATTCGTGATTTTATCTCATCCTCACTAAGCATATGTACATATGTCAAATCAAATGGCACAACAACATCCTTTGTGCATTTATCTCATCCTCACCTAGCATAAGTATAACAACACCAAACAAGGTAAAATGCATATAGCTAATAATAACAATAAAGTAGAAGGCATAAATGTAACAACGATAAACAAGGTAGAAGACATAAATGTAACAACACAAATAAAGTAGAAGGCATACAGATAATAGTAACACACAATATAGAAGGCATGTAGATGATAATAGTAAACACGATAGGAGGCATAAATGTAACAACAACAACAAAGTAGAAGACATGTATTTGACAATAACAAAATAAGATAGAAGGTTTATATGTAATAATAACAACAAAGAAAAGGCATATCGGTGTGACAACAATCAAACAATATATAAGTCATATATATGTATGTTAGGAAAGGTAAAACACAAACTAATGCATGTCTCTTGTCCTCGCCTGCACAGAAACACCCTTTGTGCCATGAAATCTCATCATCCCTTGCACGAAAACACCTTTCGTGTCATTATCATTTCACTCTTCCTCACGGAAACATATTTCATGCAATAATAAAATATCAAAGAGCACAAAAATACCCGTCGTGTATAAATCACTCTCCTTACAAGCATGTAAATACCCTTTGAGAAATTCATTTCCTTATCAAGTACACATATATAAAAAGTACCAAGCAAGGTAGGAAGCATAAAGAACATTAAAAAGAGTGATTTAGCATTATACTCCATGTAAGAGATAATCATAACTTTCACACCAGTAGGAAATCTAATATCTCGATAGCCATAACGTTCATATAGCTCAAAAAACATAAACATGATCTTTAGCATGAATATGGGAACTCAAATATCAAAATAATAACAGATATAGATAGGTGTTCATGATATAAATATGTCTTCAACTAAATCGAGTATATTAAAAATCTTAAGAATAGTCCATCACATTTAATTAAGACATCATAACTAAAATACGATCTCTGGCATGGATAATTATACTCATATATGCATAGAAGCAAACAAAACATAGTCGAGAAGATCACAAAGTTCAACAAGGCACATAGAAGCATATAATCAACCCCGAGCATGGATAATCCTAGCACATGTATATGTGCTCGTCACCTCGCATATCTATCACCCTCGCAGTAGCAAACAATATGATTTATTTGGAAAAATTCTCTCAAACCAGAGCTAGACAAGACACTAACCTAATCTGGCTAGTCCTCAACTTCATATTGCATCAAAACCTCGTTGTAGCTTTATGAATTCCCAAAAATCAACTAGTCTTGCATGCCCAAAATTTGCAATTAATACCAAATACCGATGACCCATAACCTGTCGAGTCTAAATATATAATTAATTTCCAAAGCCAAGTCCAAATGGACCCTCAAATCCCCAAATATGCTTTGTTAAGTTGTAGGCAAATATCCTAAATTTTTCTTTAAAATTCTATATTCTAGGTGTAGAAATCCATGAAAAATCAATATTTACAACCAAATCCAAGTAAAAATTCCTTACCTTTAATATAGTAGTGAAATTGCTCCTTAAAATCTCCCCATATCAAAGTCTAAGCTCAAAATATAAAAGAATGGACAAAATCCCAAAAAAAAAAACACTTAAATACATTGTCCAACGACACTCATCGCAATCATGACATGATTCTCACGTTTGCAGAGGCCAAACACGACCCCTACTTTCAGATCCGTTTTGCAAACATGACACCTACCAAGCGAACGCGAAGACCAACACTGCCAAACATATGCGAAGGCGAGAATCTGTAACGATCTGGCCGGTCGTTTCATGATTTACCGCTCCATATTTTCCATTTCTACTTCTTTATGTCTTGTACAAATGTATTATGTTGTATCGGATTGGCTGGTTTGGGTTCAGAATGGTTTGGTAGAGTAATGAGACACTTAGTCTCTTAAGTTGGCCTTTTAGTTGGAAAAGTCAACCGGAAGTTGACTTGTGAGCAAACGATCTCAAAGTTTGGTTTTTACAATTCGGATAGCTTCAGGAGGTGATTTGGGACTTAGGAGCGTGATCAGAATATGTTTTGGAGGTCCAGGGTAGATTTAGGCTTGAATTGACGAAATTGGAATTTTGGCATTTTTCGGTGTATAGCGGGGATTTTGATATAGGGTTCGGATTGGAATTTTGGAGTAGGTCCTTTGTGTCATTTGGGATGTGTGCGCAAAATTTTAGGTCATTCGGACGAGGGTTGATACACTTTTTGATCGAAAGCAGAATTTGAAAGTTTTGGAATCCATAGGCTTGAATCCGAGGGTGATTTGGTGTTATGGCATTGTTTTGAGTGTTTCGAGGGCTGGTACAAGTTTGAATTATTGACGTGTTTGGTTGAGGTTCGGAGGGCCTCGACATGGATTTGGATGGTTTACGTGGAGTTTGGATGTTTGGAGCAGCTGCAGAAATTTTTGCTTATGTTGTTTCTGCACTTGCGGATTGGGGACCGCAGGTGCGATGCCGCAGATGTGCTTTAAGGGCCACAGATGCGACCAAAGTGGAAAAGGACTAAAGCCGCAGATGCGGAGCTTTGGACACACCTGCGATATGCAAGTGCGGGTGTTTGCGCGCCAGTGCGAGATGGGGCGGATAAGTGATTTCCGCAGGTGCGCACCTGGGACCGTAGGTGCGAGTCTGCAGGTGCAAGAATTTTGACCGCAGATGCGATATTTCTGGGGCAGAACATATAAATAATGGACTTCGTGATTTTTAGCCTTTCTTCACCATTTTTAAGACGGTTTTGGAGCTTTTTTGGGGGATTTTGAAGAGGCAATTCAAGGGAACTTCGTTGAGATAAGTTTTTTGAACCTAAAACCCATTTCTATGGTGTTATTTCACTGATTAGGCTTGAAATTTATGGAAATTAGTGGTTAAAATTGAAGAACTAGGGCTTAAAATTGGAGACCTTTAATTAGGGATTTGAGGGGTCGTTTGTGGTCGAATGTTGGTATATTTGATATGTATGAACTCGTGAGAATGTAAGGATTCTCTTGATGTGACTTTTAATGGATTTTGAGACATGGGTTCGGTGGTTGGGTTTGGTCAATTTCGGGATTTTTTGGTGTAAATTGCTTATTTTTGAGTGGGTTTTGTTCCTTTAGCCTATTTTGATGTTATGATTCTGATTTTGGGTAGATTCAATGCGTGTTGAGGCTGATTCGAGAGGCAAAGGCATCGCAAGCTAGAGTTTGGACCGAATTGAGGGAAGGAATAATTGTAAATGTGGTCCTCAGGGTATGAAACCCCAAATTTCACATCGTTGTGCTATTTTGAGGTAACACACATGCTAGATGACGAGCGTGGGGTCGTGCACCATTGAGGATTGTGACTTGGTCCGTCCGTATGACTGTTAAGTCATGTATTTGATTGAACACTATTTAATATTATTGTGTTTTAGGAAAATATTACTATGTTTGGGGCTAAATTCCGTGTTTGGACCTTGTGCCGATTGTTGGACCCTTAGGGGCTTTTTACTACTGGTTCGCCACTATTTTGGTAATATTTACACTCAGTCATGCTGTCACGCCCCAAAATCCGAGGAGCGCGACCGACGCTCAACCGAGTAAACCCGACCGAGCAAGTCTGGCAGGTTTCATACATACTACCCAACCCAACTCATAATTAAATAAGGGATAGACTCCGTTAATCAAATTCTATCAACATATAATTAATGATTTCCATTTCATTTTCATTAGAAACTTCATATCGCCACTTTAAGGGTATTACAAGTTATATACATCATTTCCAAACATCAATATTTCTATTTTAATATCCAATACCCGACACTACCCATAACCTGTCTACGGAGCCTCTAAATGTAACTGAAGAATAATACAGAAATACCGGCAAGAAGGCTCCGGCTATACCTTACACAAATACAAAAAAATAGACTCCGGGAAGGACAGCGGCATAAGCCACGCCGGGCCATGAGGGGAAAGGGGCTCACCCATACAACTGACGGAAAATGGAGGAGGTGCTACTACCAGTGGACTGGAGTGCCTGCTATAGAACCACCTACAATCATAACACGAATGTAGCGCCCCCGGCAAAAGGGACGTCAGTACATTTGAATTGTACTGGTATGTATAACTAAACACCATTTTACTAGAAAGAACTATCAAACAGATACAAGCAAATAATATGGGCAATCAAAGAAGCAAGTCATATAATCTTTCATACAGTTTCCACAACATAGATTAGGGCATTTCTGTCACGTGTTCACCAGTGTTCTCATTACCACCGCCATCTCGAGCGGAGTCCGGTCACGACCCGACCGGCTAGGTCAACTCATTGGAGGCATTACTCTTAATCAATATTTCATTTCCCTTATCCGGAATCCAATATCAGCACATTACCACCATATGTGCGGCATGGTGTCCGATCACGACCCAATCGGCTAGGTCACCTCATTAGAGGCATTGCTCCATTCTCATTAGTCAACACTTCAAATCTTTATCCCACACATATCATAACAATTCCTGGGGCACTCATGGCCACCATCATCACATCGTTTTCCCTTTTCAATACTCATTTTACAAGATGTGACCATAGGCACATATATCAAGGATAATTCAAGTTGCAATCACAGGTAAGTGAGCACATAGCTAGCATGAATAATTCTTTGTTTCAATGTTGGCTTATAGCCCAAGTATTTCAACACATAACTATACTTTTTATCATTATCAAATTGTCAAGATTGGTACATTATTCACATTGAGGCACATCCTTCACGAATATGTATAAATATATTCCAATCAATAAAGGCGTAATAACAATCAATATACTAGCCAATTCAACTCTTACCATACTTTTGTAAATGACAACGGAGCTCAATTTCTAATAAAAATGGGGTTTTAGCCATACATACCTCAATAAAGCTTTTCCTTACTCTTTTACAACTTTCTGGAACTCTTAGCACTTCAATCTATTGAGTAAAAATTATAAATTAAATCGAGAATTAGAGGTGAGATTGAGACTCTAGCTTGGTTCAAGCATATTGATAAACCCTTGAGGTGCAATATGATCTTAGGCCCCTTTTAGAGAGCAATTTATATCACTTAGTACCCCTCTTTAATTCACCACCTCCCACTACTCTAAGATTTAACATGCATGCAAAGAATCCATTGTTATACCCCTGAATAACCTCACTAGCGACCCCTTATATCTGAGAATAAAACAAATAAGAGTTGGGGTGATGAAGTATTACCTCTTAAGATGAAGGTCTAGGGGTCTTCACTTGATTTTCTTCAGGGATTTAGCCATATCTTGTAGAGCAATTTGATGGGGAGACTTTCCCTCCCTAAGAACCCTCTTTCTCTCTCTAGAAATGCTCAGAAGAATGCTTAAAATGAGCTATAACACCGGATATATCGATATGGAAGTCGGGTTAAAAATTAGAAAATTGGAGCCCTAAGTCAAATATACGATCGCATTTGCGATCGCACAGTTAACATGCGGTCCGCATAATGGACCGCAAAATGCTCCCCAGAAACTAAACATTCTGACTCAGTCTGTGGTAAGAATGCGGTCCACATTCACGTTTTTTATGTCGTAATGTGCACCGCAGAACTGACCCTCGCAAAATTCAAAGGACAATATGCGATGACTATGTGGTCTGCATTTCGACCGCATAACTGACTTCAATTTTAACCAACATTCTGACTCACTCTGCGGCAGATATGCGGCCGCATTTTGGACCGCATTTCTTGATTTTTTCTGGAAACTTATTCTTGAATTTTCGATGCATTATTCAATCCAAAAAGGTCCGCGCCGCGGCGTGCTTGCTCGCCACGAAGCATATTTATTAATTGCTAACACATGCTCCTAACTTGGCACCACGGGATCCGGGTTTTCGAGTAGGGATTTCATGGGGCCTTACACATGCTATACTTTCACTGATTTCATAACTCGGGTTTTATTTATACCTTTTGATGTTATAAATGATATTTTGAGCGGAGTACCTATTTTACTGTTTGCCCGAGGGACTTGAGTGAATTCTGACTGAGTGAGGCCGAGGGCCTGATTTGTTATGCCACGAGATGGCTTGTGATACCGCTTGGGCTGTAGGAGCCCCCTCCGGAGTCTGTACAACCCCAGTGAGCGTGAGTACCCAGTGTGTGATATGATATTGCTCGAGAGGCTATTGTTGTTGTTTATGTTTTTTCCCGAGGGGCTGATACGAGTGATTGTGAGGTAGCCCGAGGGGCTGGTTCTGTTGATATTATGCCATAGGGCAGTTTATGGTACTTGTTTTGACCACGAGGCTATTTATGTTTCTATCCTCTTACTCCTTGTTTTCATCACTTGTTTGAAACTATTGAAGGATGTTTTAAAAGGTTTTCACTGAACTGAATTGTCTTTTTATGAGTTTTATTGTTTTACTGCATTATTTTGGATTTATCTGTCTGCTGTAGCATTATGACGGGGTTTACATTTTTTTCTTAC
Source organism: Nicotiana glauca (assembly GCA_026770625.1). NCBI lineage: Eukaryota > Viridiplantae > Streptophyta > Magnoliopsida > Solanales > Solanaceae > Nicotiana > Nicotiana glauca. The sequence goes on from MU706819.1 coordinate 58,971, forward strand.
TGCTCAACTGCTTTTACTTTTATTACTTACTGAGTTGGCATACTCACATTACTCCTTGCACCTTATGTGCAGATCCAGGAGCCTAAGGTTGCGGTAGTGAGTGCTGATTTGCTTTCCAGTGGATCCTCAGAGTTGACTAGGTAGCTGCTTAGCGTTTGCAGCCCAGTGCTTCTCCGTCCTATCTTATTTAGCCTTGTATTAGCATTATTTTCAGACTACGTTGTCTTTTTCTTATTCCTAGACGAGATGTAGTCGCTCATGACTGGTGACACCCCGATGTCGGGCTGTGTTATGTTTTTGCATTGTCTATTTTGACTTATAACATGAAATTTTTAGCTAATTTATGACTTTAAATGACTTACTATGAATTTCTGGTTGGTTTGGGGTTTGTTCCGACTGACCTAGTTTCACGATAGGCGCCATGGCAACCGGGTCCATTTTAGGGTCGTGACAAGTTGGTATCAGAGCCTAGGTTACATAGGTCTTACGAGTCTTAAGAAGGTTTAGTAGAGTCTTGCGGATCGGTACGGAGACGTCTGTATTTATTCTTCGGGAGGCTGCACAACCTTTAGGAAAACTTTGTATTCTTGAATTCCTGTCGTGCAAATATGTTGATTCTAGTACTAAACTTCCGTTATTCTATTCTCTCACAGATGGTAAGGACGCGCGCTACCGGTCATGATCGGCAACCACTAGTACCACCAGTTGGGGCCATTAGAGGCCGAGGATGCGGTCGAGGCCGTGGTAGGGGCAGAGGTGTAGCCCGCACAACAGCTAGGGCAGCACCTGCAGATCTACAGCAGCCCCAGTTTAGGATCAAGTCCCAGTTGTGGATGCTCATGCAGCACCAGCTCAGTCACTGGCTGTGCCTATTGTGATTCCAGGCCTTCAAGTGGCCCTGGCCGAGATTCTATCAGTGTGGACTGGCCCAGCTCAGGCGGTCTCAGTTACTACATCCGTAGCTACTTCTCAGGCTGGGGGAGGCACTCAGACTCCTGCCACTCGTACACTTGAGCAGGTCGTGCAGGGACTTCAGACACCGGGGGAACCTCCAGCCCAGTCGGTTACAGCTGCTTAGGGCTATGTTGCTCCGGTTATGCCAGAGGATGTGTAGTGCAGATTAGAGAGGTTTGGGAGACTTCAACCTCCGACTTTCAGTGGCATAGAGGGTGAGGATGCCCAGGGTTTTTTGGACAAGTGTTAGAGGATGCTTCGGACTACGGGTGTTTTTTAGACTAGTGGGGTCTCGTTTACTACTTTTCAATTTTCAGAGGCTGCACTAAGATGGTTGGAGGCTTACGAGAGGCGTAGGTCAGCTGACGCAACGCACATTTCTTGGCAGCAGTTCTCCATTCTCTTCTTGGAGAAGTTTGTACCTAAGTCTTGCCGAAAGGAGCTGCGCAGGCAGTTCGAGCAGCTTCATCAGGGTGATAGATCTGTTTTGCAATATGAGATTCGATTCTCTAAGTTGGCTTATCATGCGGTCTGGTTGGTTCCCACGGATTGAGAGAGGATTAGGAGGTTCATAGATGGCCTCGGTTATCAACTTCAGTTGCTTATGACCAGAGAGAGAGTGTGTCTGGTTCTACCTTTGATGATACTATTGACATAGATCGATAGATTGAGATGGTTCGTGGTTATAAGAGGTTTGAGTGGGAGTCTAAGAGGCCTCGTTGTCAGGATGGATTCAGTGGTACTCATCATGGGGGCCAGTTTTAGCATGGCAGAGGTTGCCCATTTAGGTATGCTCAGTCAGCTCGCCCAGGTTATCATGGGGCATCATCGGGCCATAGTTCCCACAGTTCTCAGTAGGGTCATTCCTCACTCAGTGCCCTTCCAACCCAGAATTCGTCCTGTGCTCCATCAATTCAAGTCTTTTCTATGCCAGTTTCTTTAGCTAGTCACCCCGGTGCTAGGGGGCTCCTTCAGTCCCCGTGTCCAACACTAGGGAGTTGTTATGAGTGTGGGGAGTTGGGACATATGTGTAGGCAGTGTCCTCATTATCTTGGAGGTTCATCTCAGCAGAGGAGTTAGCCCTCGACTTCTGCACCAGTTACTTCACCACCCGCCCAGCCAGCTAGGGGTGGAGGACAATCAACTAGGGGTCGCCCTAGAGGGGGAGGTTGATCAGGTGATGGTCAGGCCCATTTCTATGCGCTTCCACCTAGACCCGATGCTATTGCTTCAGATGTTGTGATTACATGTATTGTCTCAATCTGCCACAGGGATACTTTTGTGTTATTTGATCCTGGATCCATTTTTTCCTATGTGTCTTCATATTTCGCCCGTTATTTAGATATGCCCCATAAGTCTTTTGTTTCATCTATTTGTGTATCTACTCCAATGGGTAATACTGTTGTTATAGACCGTGTATACCGGTCGTATGTGATGACTATTAGGGGTCTGAAGACCCTAGTGGATCTTCTGTTACTTTGTATGGTGGATTTTGATATGATTTTGGGCATGGATTGGTTATCCCCGTGCCGTGCTATTTTAGACTGTCATGCTAAGACAGTGACATTGGCGATGCTGGGTGTGCCACAGATTGAGTGGTAATGTTTGACTGATTTTGTTCCCACTAGGGTGATTTCATTTGTGAAAGCCCAGCAGATAGTTGGGAAATGTTGTCTTTCATACTTAGATTTTGTGAGGGATGTCAGTGCTGAGGCTCCCAATATTGATTCTGTCCCGGTAGTGAGGGATTTTCCTGATGTGTTTCCTGCAGACCTGCCGGGGCATTCCACCGGACATGGATATTGATTTCGGTATTGATCTGGTGCCGGGCACTCAGCCCATTTTTATTCCTCCACATCATATGGCACCATCAGAGTTGAAGGAGTTGAAGAAGCAGCTTCAGGAACTCCTTGATAAGGGGTTTATTCGGCCTAGTGAGTCATTGTAGGTTGCGCCTGTCCTATTTGTGAAGAAGAAGGATGACATTATGAGGATGTGTATTGATTACAAGCAGTTAAACAAGGTTACAATTAAGAACAAGTATCCTTTGCCTCGCATTGATGATTTGTTTGACTAGCTTCAGGGAGCGAGGGTGTTCTCCAAGATTGATCTCCGTTCAGGGTATCACTAGTTGAAGATCAGGGACTCGGATATTCTCAAGACAACTTTTATGACTCGGTATGGTTATTATGAGTTCCTTGTGATGTCTTTTGGGCTAACCAATGCCCCAGTAGCGTTCATGTATTTGATAAACAACGTGTTCCGGCCTTATCTTGACTCGTTATTATTTTCATTGATGATATTCTGGTATACTCGCATAGTTAGGAGGAGCACGCGGAGCATTTGAGAGTTGTGTTGCAGAGATTGAGGGAGGAGAAACTTTATGCAAATTTCTCCAAATGTGAGTTTTGGCTCAGTTCAATGGATTTCTTAGGGCACGTGGTGTCCAGTGAGGGTATTCAGGTTAATCCAAAGAAGATAGAGGTGGTTCAGAATTGGCCTAGGCTATCCTCAGTCACAGAGATCCGTAGTTTTCTTTGTTTGGCAGGTTATTACCATCGGTTTGTTCAGGGATTTTCATCTATTGCATCAACCTTGACCAAGTTGACTCAGAAGGGTGCTCCATTCTAGTGGTCGAATGAGTATGAAGCGATCTTTCAAAAGCTCAATACCGTCTTGACCATAGCTCCAGTGTTAGTATTATCGTCATCTTCAGGTTCATATTTAGTGTATTGTGATGCTTTGAGAGTGGATATTGGATGTGTGTTGATGTAGAAGGGTAGAGTTATTGCTTATGATTCTCGTCAGTTGAAGACCCATGAGAAGAACTACCATGTTTATGATCTAGAGTTGGCTACCATTGTTAACGTGTTGAAGATTTGGAGGCATTATTTGTATGGTATGTCTTGCGAGGTGTTTACTGATCATCGTAGCCTCCAACACTTGTTCAAGCAGAAGGATCTCAATTTGAGGCAGCGGAGATGGTTGGAGCTGCTAAAGGACTATGATATTACTATCTTTTACCATCTGGGGAAGGCCAATGTAGTGGCCGATGCGTCGAGTAGGAAGGCGGTGAGTATGGACAGTCTTGCATTTATTCCTGTTGGGGAGAGACCTCTCATAGTTGACATTCAGTCCTTGGCCAATCGGCTTGTGAGGTTGGATATTTTGGAGCCTATTCGGGTCATAGCTTGTGTAGTTTCTCGGTCTTCCTTATTTGATCGCATTAGAGAGCGCCATTATGGTGATCCTCACTTGCTTGTCCTTAAGGACGGAGTTTAGCATGACGATACCAGATATGTGACTATTGGTAATGATGGGGTGTTGAGGATGCAGAGCAGGATATGTGTGCCCAATATAGATGGGCTTCAGGATCCTGGAGGAGGCCCATAGCGGTATTCCATTCATCCGGGTGCCGCGAAGATGTATCAGGATCTGAGACAACACTATTGGTGGAGAAGAATGAAGAAGGATGTTGTAGGATTTGTAGCTCGGTGTCTGAATTGTCAGCAGGTAAAATATGAGCATCAGAGACCAGGTGGCTTGCTTCAGCAGAAGGATATTCTAGAGTTGAAGTGGGAGCGAATCACCATGGACTTTATAGTTGGGCTCCCACGGACTTTGAAGAAGTTCGATGCTATCTGGGTGATTGAGGATCGACTGACCAAGTCCGTGCACTTCATTCCTGTTTGTACTACCTATTCTTCAGAGCGGTTGGCAGAGATCTATATCCGAGAGATTGTTCGCTTGCATGGTGTCCCAGTTTCTATCATTTCAGATAGAGGCACTCAGTTCACTTCACAGTTTTGGAGGGCCGTGCAAAGAGAGTTGGGTACTCAGGTTGAGTTGAGAATAGCTTTTCACCCTCTGACGGATGGGCAGTCTGAGTGCACTATTCAGATATTAGAGGACATGTTGCGTGCTTGTGTGATTGACTTCGGTGGTTCATGGGATCAGTTTCTACCGCTCGCAAAGTTTGCTTATAACAACATTTATCAGTCGAGTATTCAGATGGATCCATATAAGGCTTTATATGGGAGACGATTTAGATCTCTAGTTGGTTGGTTTGAGCCGGGTGAGGCTAGGTTTTTAGGTACAGACTTGGTGCAGGATGCTTTAGACAAGGTGAAGGTGATCCAGGAGTGGCTTCGTACAACGCAATTGAGGCAAAAGAGTTATGCTGACAGGAAGGTTCGTGATGTGTCCTACATGGTTGGGGAGAAGGTTCTATTGAAGGTCTCACCCATGAAGGGTGTTATGAGATTTGGGAAGAAGGGTAAATTGATTCCTCGGTTCATTGGACCTTTTGAGGTACTTCAGAGGATTGGGGAGGTGGCTTATGAGCTTTCCTTGCCACCCAGCTTATCGAGTGTGCATATGGAATTTCATGTTTCTATGCTCCAGAAGTATATTGGCGATCTGTCTCATATTTTGGACTTCAGCACGGTTCAGTTAGACAGTGATTTGACTTATGATGTGCAGCTGGTGGCTATTTTGGAGCGTCAAATTTGAAAGTTTAGATCAAAGGATATAACATCAGTGAACGTGCAGTAGAGAGGTCGGCCCGTGGAGGAGGCTACTTGGGAGACCGAGCGGGAGATGTGGAGCAGATATCCTTACCTATTTGAGGCTTCAGGTATATTTCTTGATCCGTTCGAGGACGAATATTTGTTTAAGAGGGGGAGGATGTAATGACCCGGCCGGTCGTTTCATGAGTTACCTCTCTCTCTTCCTCATTTTTGCTTCTTTATGTCTTGTTCAACTGTATTATGTGGTATCGGATTGGTTGGTTTGGGTTCGGAATGGTTTGGTAGATTAATGAGACACTTAGTCTCTTAAGTTGGCCTTTTAGTTGGAAAAGTCAACCGGAAGTTGACTTGTGAGCAAATGATCTCGGAATTTGGTTTTTACGATTCGGATAGCTTCGGGAGATGATTTGGGACTTAGGAGCGTGATCAGAATATGTTTTGGAGGTACGGGTAGATATAGTCTTGAATTGGTGAAATTGGAATATTGGCATTTTTCGGTTGGTAGCGGAGATTTTGATATAGGGGTCAGAATGGAATTCTGGAATTTGGAGTAGGCCCGTTGTGTCATTTGGGATGCGTGTGTAAAATTTCAGGTTATTCAATCGAGGGTTGATGCACTTTTTGATCTAGAAGTCCCGGAGACCTAAATTCGCATCAGATCAAGCTAAGCTCAGTCCGAGGGATAACAAAGGACTTTGAGAAACATCACATTAATTAAATTAAAAACCAAAGGGTTTATTATTGTTATGTTCCAAATACAGTATTCAGACCAATCATTAGAGTCATACATCTTGATTTTTCACAAACAAAAATAGAATGGAGTTCAACACAAATTGAAGGCAAAGTGAAGACATTCTTATATCAATAAAAGATGATTTACAAAGCCCACGAGGGGCCCTTACACAGAAACGAAGAAGCATAAAACAACAGACCGAGGCCTAATCTACTTTCGAGGGATTATCTTCAGGAACAACATCCTCGAGAACCTTTCTTTTTTTTGGAGGCTTCACTTCGATCCTTAGGACATCGCCTTCAAGAATCTCCTCCGAAACAACAACAGACGAAGAAAAGGCTATAGCCTATCAAAGAGCAAAAGCTTTTGACGAGCAAAGAAAATTGTGGCCTGGTAAAGAACTTGGTGAGTACGGGTCTCATCAGCACTACTATTGTGAAGCCACTTCTTGAGACATTGTACCGTTGTGGGATGCAAAAGTTAGTAGATAGTTCCACCTCAGTCCATGGAAAGCAAAAGGAATGAAGCGCCACACCAGGTTGAAGTTAAGAGAGATAAGCAGCAGTTTACAATCCGCATATCCTCTAATACAGGAAGAATCTGATGCCCTCCACTCATCGAGTCGGGCCAACTACAATAACAACAACTCAACATAATTCCTCTCGAAAGAAGAATGGCTTCGAAGGAGAGCCATGACATAACTGATGAGGTTACTGCCTTATGACCTTATGGTCACAAGTTTGAACCATAAGAATAAGAGACCAGAAGAGGACATAGAGAAAGTGAAGGACTAAAGATTGTTGAAGAAAGAATGAATGAAACTTTAGCTTCAAAAATCCCTTATTTATAGACGAATGGCGATGAAACTGACGGTGTATTTAATGCTTTTGGGGATACAAACCGCAGAGCATTCAATGTTTTTGGTAAACGAACTGGCAGAGCACTCAATACTTCTGGGGGAATGAACCGACGGGTCGTTTCAATCATTTCAAATGCCAGCATTGTCAGCATAATGTCATCACAAGAGGTTCGAAATAGTCAAGGTCAAGATCGTTTCTTATCCTTTCATTCTAAGAAATATGGGGACTATCTGTATAAGGCCAAATCGAAGAGCTCAACTTTAAGGCTACTGTGGCACTCCAGGTCAGGCCTCGAGGGGCTCAAAGCGGAACCTGAGTGCGGACCCCAAATTGCTCCCCTTGAGGGGGCACATCGAAGACCGATCTCGGAGCGAATGAGTCGGTGATCGTCATGGAAAGGCGGGAAACCCCCGAGGGTACACGATGAGGACTGACAGAGTCTGCAAAAATAGTACAAATCCATACCGAGCCGTTGCACAGTTGTACTAGTAGCATTAATTCTTTGTTTATTAGACATGTACTGTATTGGGATTCTCCCTCTTTTATAAAGGAGACCTTTATCATTTTGTACAACACCTAGATATGGAATAAAACACAATGTTCTCTGCTCTCTTTGCTAACATGATTGTTCTACACATTTGTATACGGTGAAATCGGAGGGTCCAATTTTTGGTCATTAAGGTACTTCGGAAGATCACCTCGAAGGCCCGAGGTCGCAGAACCGGTTTAAAGGCTCGAGGCCGTGGCCGAACATTTCTCCTCGAGGGTCGATGATACTCGAACCCGTGGTAACATTGGTCATGATAAGTGTAGACATGTGATTTTTGACCCTCCCCAAGATTTTTTATATTTTAGAACGTAAATATTTAATTTAGGCCTAATATAGCTATTTCAACTCATTTTGACTCTTTTACTTTATTTTATTACAAGAAAAATAAAAATTATAAAAAATATTTTAGTTTATGTATTTTTCATAAATTTAAAAAAAAACACAAAATAGTACCTTATTTTTATCTTTATATAATTTCGAAAACACAAAAATAGTTTCATGTTTAGTTTAATTAATTAGGATTAGCTTTGGCATTGTGTAGTATTTCTATCTTATTTTAAAAGGCATTGTGTAGTCTACGGACCTTCTACACTCTTCTTTGGAACAAAAATAAATAAAAAGTCCCTAAGGACTTAACATAAAAAGACCTCTGATATGAAAGTACCTTGGCTTGTCGGAGGAGATTTCAATGTGATATGGGATGAAGAGGAGAAGTTTGGCGGTTTACCTGTATCTATCAATGACGTCGATGACTTTAGGCATTGCATCAATACCTGCAACCTGACTGATTTGGGCTTTAAAGGGAGCATTTTTACTTGGTGGAATGGAAGATCCGAAGAGGATTGTATTTTCAAACGGTTGGACAGATGCTTTGGTAACTCAGAATTGCAACAGGCTTTTCCTGGACTGGAGGTAACTCATTTATCCAAAACTAGATCGGATCATTGCCCAATGCAGTTGAAATGTGATATCGAAACACCTCCTATCAAGAAGTCATTCAGATTTCTTAATTTCTGGGTTAAACATGATTCTTTCAAAGATGTAGTAAAAGAGAATTGGATTGCAGATTTCACAGCTAATCCTTTTGTTATTTTTAACTACAAATTAAAGAAACTCAAGAAAGCGCTATCAACTTGGAGTAGAGCTACTTATGGGGACATTTTTCAGAAAATTGCAAGCTTAGAAGAGGTTGTTTTGGTGCATGAAAGGCAGTTCGAGGTCAATCCTTCACAAGAAAATAGGCAGAGGTTACAAAAGGTTCAAGCTGAAATGATAAAATACTTAGCAATAGAGGAAGATTTCTGGAGGCAAAAATCTGGCATGATGTGGTTTAAGGATGGCGATCGAAATACTAAGTTCTTTCATGCACAGGTTAATGGGAGAAGGAAGAGATTGAAGTTAACAAGAATCCAAGACAGCAATGGTAACTGGATTGAGGAGCAAGAATTGATAGCAGAAGAAGCAATAAAGTTCTTCCAAGACCAGTTCACTGAGAATGTAGTTCCTACTGCTTTCGACATCCTGAACCATGTGCCTACCCTCATAAATGAAGATCAGAACGACAAGCTGATGGCAATGCCTACTAGAGAGGAAGTAAAGAATGCAGTGATGGGGTTAAATGGAGATTCTGCAGGTGGCCCTGATGGATTCACAGGTGCTTTCTATCACACTTGCTGGGAGATTATTGAAGAGGATGTGTTAAATATGGTTAAGGCATTCTTCTGCGGACAGCAGCTGCCCAAGAGTGTTACTCATTCAAACCTGGTTCTATTACCAAAGAAAAAAGAAGTGACTACATTTGCAGATATGAGGCCAATCAGTCTTAGCAATTTTGTAAACAAGATTTTCTCTAGGGTCGTACATGAAAGATTGGTTGAAATGCTGCCTAATTTAATCTCTGAGGAGCAGGCAGGCTTTGTAAAAGGGAGAAGCATAGTGGAAAATGTGTTGCTCACACAGGAAATCATCACAGATATCAGACTTAGAACTAAAGCTGGCCCCAATGTAGTAATCAAGCTCGATATGACAAAAGCTTATGATAGGCTATCTTGGCTGTTTCTTACAAAAATGTTGAGGAAAATGGGATTTTCAGAAGCTTTCATCGGTCTGATTTTCGATCTGGTAGGGAACAACTGGTACTCTATTCTGATAAATGGACAGCCAAATGGTTTCTTTAAATCATCTAGGGGAGTTAAACAAGGTGATCCGTTGTCCCCTACTCTATTTATACTTGCTGCAGAAGCCATGTCTAGAGGTTTGAATTCCCTCCACTCAAACCTCTATTTTTGTGGTTTTGGTATGCCTAAATGGAGTCCAAAAATAAATCACCTATCCTATGCGGATGATACCATAATTTTCTGTTCTTCTGATGCCACATCTCTAAGGCTTGTAATGGAGGTTCTACAGTATTACGAATTGGCCTCTGGCCAACTGATTAACAAGGGAAAATCTGCTATATATATGCACCACCTAACTGATAGTGAGGTCGTCCGTAAAGTGGAAAGGATCACAGGTATAGGAAGGCAAGACTTTCCTTTCATCTATTTGGGTTGTCCCATTTTTTATGCCAGAAGAAAGATGGAATATTATCAGGGGCTAATAACCAAGGTCATGGACAAACTTCAGTCGTGGAAAGGCAAGCTTTTGTCAGTAGGAGGAAGGGCAGTATTGATCTCGAATGTACTGCAGAGCTTACCAATACATCTGCTGTCTGCAGTAAATCCTCCCAGCTATGTCATTAACAAGTTGCACAAGATTTTTGCAAGGTTCTTTTGGAGCAGTAATGTGGGAGGAAACACAAGGCATTGGGCTTCTTGGAACACATTGTGTATGCCTTGTGAAGAAGGTGGTATAGGATTCAGATCCTTGCATGATGTTTCAAAGGCTCTCTATTGTAAACTATGGTGGAATTTCAGAACGAAGCCTAGCTTATGGAGCTCATTTTTGTGTCAAAAGTACTGTAAGAAATTAAATGCAGTCATTGTGCCATGGAGGGAAGGATCACATACCTGGAGAAAAATGCTTGAATGCAGAGATTCAATTGAACATCAGATCTTTTGGAAGCTTAACATGGGATCAGCACAGTTCTGGTTCGACAACTGGACAGAATTTGGAGCTTTATATTTTCAAGTTCCTGCAACTTTTGGAATAGATGAGAACATACAGAATGTCAAGGAAGTAGTGCAAGATGGCAGATGGAATGTGGAAAGATTATTGGAAGTCCTACCAACAGAATTTGTATATCACATAATTGAGAGGATAAAGCCTCCAGTGATGTCTAATGAACTAGATACACCATTTTGGATGTTACAGACAAAGGGTAACTTTACTGTGAAGTCTGCCTGGGAGTATCTAAGGAGGAGAAACGATCAAAGTGTTGCATATAAAATGATTTGGGTTAAAGGTCTACCTTTTAAAATAGCATTCTTCATGTGGAAAGTGTGGAGAGCAAAGCTGTCTCTAGATGATTTCATGCGTAGGATTGGATATCAAATGGCATCTAGGTGTTGGTGTTGTGCTGAACCCAAAGAAGAAACACTGACACATCTGTTCTTTACCTCCAATGCAGCAAGGGCTGTGTGGAAATTCTTCCTAACGAGGGCTGGCATTGCAATTGAAGAACTGAGCCTGCATCAAGCAATCACAAAATGTTGGAATGCACCTGTGCTACCTAGAATTAAGCCAATAATGCAAGAATTACCATCATGCATTGTGTGGGAACTCTGAAAAAGGAGAAATTGCTTAAAATATGGAGAAGCCATATCTGTTAGCAGGGTAATCTATCAGGTCTCTAGCACGCTCCAATCACTGATAAAGTTGAGAAAACCAGGAATACAAGTTCCACATAAATGGCAGGATATGTTAGTCATGCTTGAGAATTATACTCCAACTCTAAAATTTGAGAAAGTATTCTGGGAATTACCTGAGGAAGGCTGGATTAAAGCCAACACTGACGGAGCATCTCGAGGAAACCCAGGGAGAAGTGCCATTGGAATCGTTCTGAGAGATGAAAATGGTAATGTGCAGTACGCAGCAGGCAGGGAGATCAAGGAGGGATCTAATAATGAGGCTGAAGCAGAGGCAATTGTAGAGGATTTGAGAATGTGCAGGTCGATGAATTACTCAAACATCTGGCTACAAACTGACTCTCTACTTCTAAAAAAAATAATAGATGGCATTTGGATGCCTCCATGGATCATCAATGAACAGGTGAAGGAAATCAAGAGCCTGAAGGAAGGATGCAATTTCAGAATCTCACATGTATTCAGAGAAGGAAATAAGCTGACAGACAATTTAGCAAACTATGCTTTGGATGTGGGAAATATTGAAGCTTTTCAATTTTGGGACCTAGACATTCAAAGTAGGAAGATAGTTAATGCTGATAAATCCCAATGCCCATACTTAAGAGTAAAGGTGTCAAGAAATTAAGGGTCGAGTGGAACCAATGGAAAGAGGAACAAAAGGAAATCGTTTCACTAACTGGTTTTGTTGTTTTGCAGGTACAGATTATGTGTTTAAAGTCCTATTTTCTCGCGGACTCAAAGTTGGTAGTGTTAGAGCTGTACACTCAATTATCTGACAGGAAGCTGAAGCTAGACACAAGCATGCTCAGTTGCAGAATAAAATATAAGCAACAGGAAAGAATCGAGGAATCAGACTCGATAGAAACAAAAGGAAACCCAGGTGTGAAGGCAATTACCAAGAAATAAAACTATCCAACAATACGCTAAATGTGACTGGCAAGTGGAGCAAAGACATAACAAAGAGGAGCTGGAACGTGATCTACCTGAAAAGCTGCAGTTTATACAGCTTCTGATTTTTTCAAGCAAGCTAGATCTTGAAAAGAAGAAAAACAAAAATAGAAACAAGAGCTGGGAATATAAAAATGTTCTCTCTGCATTTTGAACATAACAAGGACTTAAAGGCATTGGAAACACAACTAGCATGGGGACACCACAGCATTTCGAAATTCTGGACAGCAGGCCCTATTATTGGAATTTTCCAAAGCTGTAGGATTGAATTCCAATGCCCAGGCCTCGAAAGTTCAGGCCAAAAGCCAACAGAACATGGGAAAAGCTGGGATTACGAGGCAAAAATGGACAAAATACTTGAGAGAATCAAAAAGCTTTGGACACAGCTTTGGTGTTTCTAATATAATAAAAGTGGTCAACAAGGTGTATCGTATCCCTACGTGCACGCCTGTTGCATTGAAAAAGAATTTTGATCCATATTAACAAATGGACTGGTCAAAATTTTTTATTACTGTGGACACTGATCAAGAAATGCTAGAACAAATGAATCGAGCCATTCATTTTGGAACTGCTTTATCACAAATGGGGACAACAGCCATTGGATTTTTTCGAAGAATGCGCACGCATCTAATGATCGGACAAAACTGTTGTTCTCGTATCAAGCGTGACTGCACGCAGTGCCCAAAAAGTAAGGCTGGTTTTAAAATGTTATACTACTGGGGCATATTTAAATTCAATGAGCTTAGTTCCATGGCGCCACACTCGAGAAAAGAACATGACAGGTGCTGGAGAAAAGCTGAATGTTTTTGCTCATTTTCGTAACGCTGGACAACCATTGACACGTGATTATGCAGAAACATTCTTGGATGATAAAGACATGTGCATTGTTTATTCATTGAAATCCTGGCATGGATTGATAATGAAACACACGAAAAAATAACGTGAGAAGATGCAGTGCGATTCACGCATGCTACTCACTACGAATGCTACAAGATGGAATATGCAACGCCACTCACTACGACCTCTATGGGTGGTATTAGCACTTTGTGCTCATTCCCTTGAGGAAGGAAAGGTGACATTGCACGTGAATGATAGAGCAAGTAAGGAGTTAGTGTACGATTACAAGGATTAACATCACATTTTTAATTATAGTATGCATTTTGTGATACCAAAGTTGAGTATACTACTTAACTTTGGTAATAGGATAAATGTAACTGTCAAATTTTATTTCTTTCATTTCGTGGGACCTCTGGACAATGTAATTATTTGTGTTTATTTATTAATATAAAAACTAGCCCTAGGCGCTTGCCTAGCGGATTAAAAAAAAAAAAAAGACCTAGGGACTAATTGGAAAAATACACAAAATATAAACCTAGACCCTATACCTACATAACCCTATGCCTAAAGAGCTGAAAAAGGAAACTAAAAATACGCCCAAAAATCTGAAAAGGAGCGCCGAATTTCATCACAGGACCCCCCTGTCCTTCATCTTCTTCAGCATCCATGAACACGGGACCTTAGGGAGCCATTTCCGTTTTCCCCACAGTAGCCAGCAGCTGTTACACCCAAACTCCCTCCCCCATCGATCTTCGTCATCAACAACCAAACCAAAAATCCCTCACCCCAAACCCGTTGTTCACTCCTGAAACCAACGACCTCTCACCTGACCCATCTCCTGAACCCCACAGCTCCAACTCCGCTGGAAACCAGATGCACATCCCCACCAACGCAGCAACTAAAATGCCCAGTCAAATCCATCGAAACAGCCCCCAAATTCGGCTATAGAATTCCCCGAAACTCCATCACTTGTAGCCAAAAATCAGACATGAACCATCCATGTTCGTCGTCCAAATTGCAGAATTTTCAAATTTCCGGAGTTATCAGTTCTTACTACAGAGTCAAGTTTCTTAGAAGTCGCCGATCCGATTTTCCCATCGTGGTTCCATTTTCGTCGAGCTCTTGTCCAAGGGGTTTCCGGGTCCTAGGTGTAATCAGATTCAAGGAAATTATTTAAGGATTCGAATCCTTGAGGTTCCTTTCTAATCTCCCCTTTTTAGTATGCTGTTGTTGTACGTATTGGAAGTTCTTTAAGTGAATGTATGAAATACTGCTTTCTCTTTAGTATAGTGTTAAACAAATTAATTATTTTAAGTGTTCGTTGTTTATAATCAAGTTTAAAAATGTCCTTGTGTGTCTGTATTTTTGTCCGCATTTATTCTGTTTCCTTTTGTCTCGGTTGGTTAAGAATATAACCTTCTTTCTTTTAAGTCCTTACCCATTATACTTTGGATCTGGTAGAAATTCATAGGTTCGAACAATTGATTAGAATCCCTTTGTGTTTTTTTTTCCTTGATTGACTAGATTCTTAAAAAGGATTTGAGGCGTGCCGTGCCAAATAAAATCTCAAATGCGTGGCCCTCACTTAATTATTTCTTTTAAAATCCTTAAAAATCGAGGCGTGCCATTTAGAGAATTTTCATGGACCTCGCAAAGTTGCAAACGCGTAGTTGCTTTAGGCGCGTTATTTTAATAATTCACCTTCCTAAACTCGGTTGCGCATTTATGTGACCCAAATCCAAATCTCAACAATGTTAGATAAAATAAGTCGAGGACCGCGGGTGCATTTATGTGATGTGTTTCAAGACGTGTTTTAAATAATGTTGCAATCTCCCTAAAATAAAAGTAGTTATAAGGTTAAAATTGAACCATAGGCTAAAACATGTACTAAAATCAGATAATAGGCCAATTTATAACAGTCGAGCGACCGTGCTAGAACTACGGAACGCGGGAATGCCTAACACCTTCTCCCGGGTTAACAAAATTCCTTACCCGAATTTCTGGATCGCGGGACTGTAATACAGAGTCAATCTTTTCCTCGATTCGGGATTTGAACTGGTGACTTGGGACACCCTAACTATCCCAAGTGGCGACTCTGAATTCTTTAAATAAATAAATCTTGTTTCGATTGTCCTTTAATTTGAAAAACTCCCTTATACCCTTCCTGGGGTAGGAAAAAGGAGGTGTGACAACTTTGGCGACTCTGCTGGGGACAAGAACCCAGAACTTCTGATTCAGGGTTCAGAATTCGAACTCAGATGAATTGTTGTATTTGGCTTTATTTATTATCTGATTTTATTACATGTGTGGGCCAAATATGCTAAATGTTGCTTTTTACCGCTTTGATATTATCTGAACTGTATATATAAACTGCTACGAAACCCTTTTCTTCTCTCTCCTGAGAAGTGCATGCTGGTCGTGACTTCTTTCTGTTAGTGTCGTATCCCAAATAGAACGAGGCTCAGACAAGTTGCAAAGCCGGATCATCTTTTGGTTACCGGTACGCAGCCCCCCCGGCTCGAGCTATCCGCTTGGGTAAGCCAGGTCTAGAACAAATAAACCCAAGTTTTAAACCTAGAATAACTCAGCCTCATGCCGGATCCCTAGTAGGAATGCTTATCTGCATCATGTGCACTTGACTTAGGGGACTCAACACAGGGGTTGAGTCCGTCTAGGACAGGTGTACCCAAAATAACAGACCATCTTGATGCATCCTATGTGCTACAAGTTGTAATTATCCAAGGATAAATGGGTCATTTGGCGGACCAGTGATAGTTGAGGGCAAATGAAAAAAAAAATAAGGGAAAAAGAGAGAGTGAAGTGTGAAGATAAAGCGAGTGGGCTCAATTATGTTTTCTGTCACATTTTTGGTAAGAAAAAAAAGAGCTTGAAAAATTTAAAAAAAGATTTTGCACTTTTTTATCATTTTCTGAAAATCAAAATAAAAAAAAAATCCAATTTTTTTTCATGTTTCATCATTTTACGAAAAAAAAGACAAAAAATGTGTTTTCTATAAATTAGTCGTTTTTTTAATTCTTGCCCGTATCCATTCTGCCCGAACTACGCATACCTGATTCTCGTCTTTCGGGGCGTGATACGTGGGAAACCCACATAGGGTCCGGTATTCCTAGTAAATCTTAGGTTCTTGGCTTTGCGGGGGTCTCAGCCAAATTTTGCACTTCTAGCCATCTTTTGGCTAAATAAGTCATTTTGCAAAAAATAGCCACAATCATGTCTTGCATGTGTCCAACACGAAAGGTTATTGTCTCACATAGTGTTTTAGGTATTTAATTTTTTTTGGTCGAATTTTCTCATACAGGTGTGGGTTTACTTACCGGAGTTTGAGCATAACAGACATCCTAAGACCATCCAGTTAGGACCATTCAGGAATTGCTTAAGGAGATTTTTCTTTTGATGTTTTGAGTATGTTTTTCTTTTTATGTTGTCTTTTACCTTCTAGTTTTGTACAGTAATGTCGAGACTTTTATAACCATATTTACTATTTTGTATTGGAAAAGTGTATTATAGATCAAAAATCCAAAAAAACAGATTTTACGTTTTTTATTTCCTTTGGAAGTTTTTTTAGAATAACAATTCTAGAATTAAAAAAAATAATATCTTTTGAGGTGTTTCTCCTTAGGAAATTAATATCTAGAACTCCAAATAGAAATTTTTGCATTTATATTTCCTTTAGTATATTAGGACTAGAAATTCAAAAAAAAAAAGAATTTTCTTTTCGTACCTCTTTAAAAAGTTTTTCTTTAATGTATTAATTTCAAAAATCCAAAAAGATTTTCTTTTGAGGTTCTTCTTTGGAAAACTAATGAAAAATGAAAAAAAAATCCTTTTATTTTCATTAGAACTTTAGGATATTGTACATAGAAGAAAAAAAAAAAATAAGATTTCCTTCCTAAAAAAAAATAGTCAAAAAAATATTTTTCTCTTCTAGGATTTTTCCTTAATAGAGAATTTGTGTCAGAAAGAAAGAAAGAAAAATCCGTTAAGCTTGAGTTTAGAATAGGTTATAGAATATTAAGTCTAGAAAATTCCAAAAAACAAGTTTTCCTTCTTTTATTTCTCTATTCTCATCGGATTAGTCATTAAGTTAGTAAAAAAAAAAGGGGGGGGGGGAATGTTAGTTTGTTTATTTTATTCCTGATTTTCTAGAACTACGCTTGGTCTGATTCATGCGGAGTCATGATACATAGACAACCTACATAGGGTTCGATCGAATTATTTTTTTTTATTAAAAGAAAAGAAAAAAAGAAAAATCAAACAAAAGAGAAAAGAAAAAAGAGGTGAAATCATGAGATATGAGAAATGAGAGGAAAGAAAGAGTGATAATTAGAAGGAAAAAGAGGAAGGAAAAATGAGCAAGCAAGTGCTAGAAAAGCAAAGAAAAAAGAGGTTGAAATGAACAAATTGGGATGATGCTAACTGACCTTTGTACCCTCGATGTCATTTTAGAACCGATAACTGTGGCTAGGTGCATTGCACATAAAGTGAGATTATCTTATGTTAAATGCCTAACGCTAACGTGATGGCTTCATTTTGTTATATTCATAGCAGAAGGGTGGTTGGTTTGTGGTTTTTGAAGGGTAACTCTTCTCTACAACATAAAGTCAAAAGGCAATGGCAGACAACAACAAAAATGAGTTGGTTGATACGGGTGACCAAAAGCAATTGTTTGAACAAGACAATAGGTTGTTTGACGAGGTAAGGATGCTAAGACAACACACGATGGACATGTATCAGGCCTGGATGAATGGGAAGGCACCACTCCCACCACCACCTGGCTTCTTAGATGCTACCTTTACCCAAACTTTGGCACTTCCCAATCACCCCAGTAGCTCCATCACTCATCCTCCAATTACTTCTCCCCAAAATTGCCCTCATGTTATATCCACTATCCCCAATAATGAATACCCACTCAAAGCTCATGATGCCCAATATTACCCCTCAGAGGTTGCCCACAAGGTTCCTGACTCATACAAGAAGAGCCCTCGGGATGAGCTTCATGCTGAAAATGAAAAGGTGACAGGAAAAGAAGAGCGAGATGAGATATCTAGGGAGTTGAAAGGCATATAACAGTCCTTAAAGAACAAGAAAGGAATGGGAGACCGGGGTAATATGGCTTACAAAGAATTGTTTGTGTCCCCTGACGTTCGCCTGCCCGCGGGGTTTAAAGTGCCAAAATTTAACTTGTATGAAGGGTGTGGAGATCCGATAGCCCACCAAAGGTTTATTGCAGTGAAATGAGAAGTATTGGAGAGAAAGATGACGTGATGATGGCATATTTCAGTGAAAGCCTAACTGGGGCAGCTTTGGACTGGCATACTCGTCAAGATGTTGGTAAGTGGCCTACATTGGGTGACATGGCTCAAGATTTTGTTCGGCGCTTTCTGTACAGTATAGAAATTGTCCTAGACCTCTCCTCCCTATCTCAGATCGAAAAGAAACCCAAGGAAAGTTTTAGGGATTTTTGGCTTAGATGGAATAAGCAAGTTGCTCGGGATGGTCCTCCCATTGATAGAGAAGATATCGGTGAGCCCCGCCGATGACAGGGTACAGTGGTCGTTCTTGCCAAATATCTTCAGCCTCAACTCCAACCCCAAACCTATCCTTGAGCCCCACATAATCCATCTTAGCATTATCCTCCGAACAATGACCGGTTATATATCCAAACACTAGGTCACTCTCTCTGCCAACGACAGGGTCCGGTGGTCATTCTTGCAAAATGCTTTCAGCCTTAATACCGATCCCGTGAACATCCCTAAAATCCACATAAGCTACCTAGTATTATCCGCCGAACAACATCCGGCCATCTGTTCAACCACCAGGTCACTCCATAGGGCGAGCACCAGCATCCCAAAATTCACGTGTGCCTTCATAGCATTTTCAAGCATCCAACAATCCAAAAAACTGAGGCATGAAGGGAAACAAAGGTAAAAAGATAATTTCACGCCCATCGGAGAATCCTACACAAGTTTGTTTGAAAAGTTAAAGCATTCTGGCCTGATTGAGCCGCTCCTTGGCTATACTCCAGACCCATATGTGAAAGGCTTTGATACTGCTATTAGATGCATGTACCACTCTAATGTGCAGGGCATAGCATTGAAGATTGTCGCTCTTTGAAAAGGGAAATAGAAAGAATGATTCAAGAAGGGGTAGTTGTGGTCAATGACAGTGACAGGGAGCATGTGAATCCTCTTGGGAACTTGTTGATTAAAGTTGATAATGGTCTTGGCAATATTGATGCAAAACTCAGTGGCTAAGATGCCGTGCTTGGTAATTGGAAAGACGCTCCATTTCTTGGTCAGTCGGAGTGGAGTTTTGGTGGTTTATTTTGTTGTTATTTCTGTTGTCCGGGTTATTTTAGGGTTGTAATCCGGATATTGTCTTGCGACTCAAACCCTTCTATCCTTTCATTTTGCCTTGTTTGTTTAGTCGTAGTAGCTCGTTTAGTGCTGTCTAGGTTTGTTCTAGGGTTGTAACTCCAGTCTAGTTTGCTTGTCTTGCTGTTCGAATCGTTTCACCGATGTCTAATGCAATTTCCTATTTTCTGTTATTTCTAGCCATTTTCTTTTGTTTAGTTCTTTTTTCTTTCTACAATTCTTTTTCTGTTGGCTTTAGTGATATGACATGCATGCGTAATTCTTAGCCTGAGCTCAAAAAGTTAGTTTAGTCATGAAGCAGTGAAATAATTTTGAAAATGACAGGGGCACTTGAGGGAAATAAGAACAGATTTGGGCCTTTGAGATCATTTAAAGCCATAACCATGTGAAACTGGGGCAGATAGAACCTAAAGAAACCCTATTGAAATGGATCATGTCGAATCGGGTTGAAGCTAAACGCAAGTTTGCCAAATTGACAGGGGCTGTTCGTGGTAATGAGAGTGAGAGTGTTGTCCAATGGTGCTTTGTATTCAACAGATGTAGAAGGCGAATGTGTGGATATGATTATCAAGTCAGATATAATCAAAAGGTGTTACAAATGTTTTCCTTGGTTTGTTTAATTGTGTTGTTTGTACTTGACATATTTTGGAGATTGGAATGACGAAGGCATTTTGTTCTGCAATCTAAACACTTTATCCTTCTTTATCCGTTTGAGCCTTATTTATTTTCTTTCATACCCCTATTTCGGAATCAGTAGCAAAGATCAGAAACACAAGCGTAAAAGATAAGTAAAGAAAAAAAAGAGAAAAGAAAAAGAATTAGAAGAGAGAGAAGGAAAAAGGAATAAGAAAAAAAAAAGAAAAAAGGAAGAAAGAAAGAAAGAAGAAGAAGAAGAAGAAGAAGAAGAAGAAGAAGAAGAAGAAGAAGAAGAAGAAGAAGAAGAAGAAGAAGAAGAAGAAGAAAAAGAAAAAGAAAAAGAAAAAGAAAAAAAACAACAAAATGACAAAACAACCAAAAGAGAAAAGGAAGAAAGAAAAGAAAAGAAGACAAAGAGGAAGAAAAAGAAAAAATCACAACAACAAAGTAATTTCTATGACATGAACTACGTTCGACCTGATTCCTTTTAAGGATACGTAGGCAGCCTCACGGTTCGGTCCCATCAAAATAAAAATCTAAAAGTCCCCAAGCAAGAAACTGGGACAGAAGTTGTGGTTGTTGTAAGAAATTTGATTCCGAAAGTTGTTATTTTGAACCCATTTGAATTGTTTTGAGCCTTTTGATACCCTTTCTTTCTAACCTTATCCAAAAGCCCATGCTAAGGTCCAAAGAAAGACCTTCTGATCAATCTTCGTGAGATGCCAAATCGAGCAAGTAGAGGTGATTCATGTCAGGGGCAACACTCCGGTCCAAGCAGGAAAAATAATAAAAATGAGAGAGTCTTATTGGTAAAAACCTTCACGGGCACCTTGAGGTGACTGTAAGTTGAGAGAAATAAAAAATTAGAGAGTCTTATTGGTGAAAACCTTCACAGGCACCGTAAGGCGACAAGAGTTGAGAGAAATAAAAAATGAGAGAGTCTTATTGGTAAAAACCTTCACGGGCACCTTGAGGCGACTATAAGTTGAGAGAAAGAACAAAATGAGAGAGGCTTGATGGTAAAACCCTTCGGGCACTACAAGTTGAATAAGGATTGATAATAAGATGGGAAATCACCAGATGGTGATTGTGAAAGATGACTAACGACGGAGCATCGAAGCCCAGTTTCACGGTTTGGGGTATAATAGGAGTTGAACATCAGATTTGCTTAACAGAATAGGCCGCAGGTGCATGTCATGGTCATTAGAGTTGGTATCCACATCCGATAGGTTTCTACTTTGTAGTTTTCTTGTTAGGAATCATCTCTTTCCATTGTCCTCTACTCTGTTCCTTTTGTTTTGTTTACTTCCTCTTCCTAAGTCTATTTGGTCAGGACAAGTGAGAAATGACTTCAAAATTTGTCACTAGCTTTCCAATTGCACAAAATGGGATCTGGTTAACACATCAAAACGTCATAAGTCAGGAAAGAACAACAAGCACACTGAGTTGGTAGCAATCAACATGCTTTGGGATCTTTGTGAAATACAAAGGCTTGGTATATGTCAATTCATGAACAATGCAATAGATAAAGGGTTAGGGTGGTAAACCAGTGATGAGCAAGACCTTCCAAGCAGAAATCAAAGTTATCATGGCAAATGAGGGAGTCGTAGACCTCAAGGATAGGACCAGTGGTTTAAGTCAAGAAAGAATAGCATACGCAATGAGGGGGTGACAAATGTCGTGCTTTGGGGTTCATGTGAGACACAAAGGTTGGTAAATGTTAGTTTATGAGCAATGCAATAAATAGAGGATATTAGGTCTGAACGGAGAAAAGGTATTTTCAGTGATACGGATGACAGAGAAAGTGGTTAGTCAATAAACAGGCAAGGTCTTCGAGTGGAAATCAGTTATCATGGCAAGTGAAGGAGCAACATACCTCAAGGATAGGACCAGCATTTTAAGTCAAGAAAGAATAGCACACACAATGAAGGGGTGACAAGTGTCGTGCTTTGGCGTTCATGTGAGACACAAAGGTTGGTAAATGTCAGTTTAGGAGCAATGAAACAGATAGAAGGTATAGGGTTTGAACGGAGAAGAGGTATTTTCTGTGTTAAGGATGACAAAGGAAGTGGTTAGTTAATGAATAAGCGAGGTCTTCGAATGAAAATCAGTTATCATGGCAAGTGAAGGAGCAATCGACCTCAAAGCCAAGGCTGATGGTTTATGTCAAGAAAGAACATCATACACATAGAGTGGGGGCAGTAAACGTGCTTTGGGATTTATGTGAGACACAAAGGTTGGGTATATGCCAGTTCATCAGCAATACAACAAATAGAGGATATTGGGTCTGAATAGAGAAAAGGTATTTTCAGTGATAGAGAGATAGAGAAAGTCGTTAGTCAATAAACAAGAAAGATCTTTCGAATGGAAATCAAAGCTATCATGGAAAGTGAAGGAGCAATCACCCTCAAAGTCAAGGCCACAAACCAACCACCATATTTTTAAACTGACAAGTTTTTTCTTTGATTTGAAACAGGGGCGGAAAATTTCGTTTGTTTCGGAGAAACCCTCCGTAAGGAAAGGCAAGCACCAGACAGGTTTGACCGTAAATTTTCAGGACCCTCCTGGAAAATGGGACCTAGTTTAAAAATTGAAATAATCATAATTAGCAAAATCGAGCATAAATGTACACCAAGGAATATAAGTTGTTTTCAAAGTTTGCATGTTTAAGATAGGATTCAATTAGGAGTTTTCAGGACCTTCTTGAATAATGAGTCCTAGCTTTAAGATTTCCATTAGATAACAAAATTTGGAATAGGATCTGTTGTAAAGAATTGGCTTAAGATAAAACTTGACTTTTAATTTTTAGGACCCTCATGGATAATGAGGTTAGTTTAAGACCCTCTTATATAACTAAATTTAGCGGAAGTCACACCTTTAGAAGATATAACTTAGATTTTAAATTGACGTTTAATTAAGAGTTATCAGGACCCTCCTGGATAATAGGATCTAGCTTTCAAATTCGTAGTAATATTTGGTAACATGATTCAGTTTAACACTCACATATGGCCCAACTACCAAACTGGGACAGAAAATTTTCTTTGTTTTATCTGTCTTGTTGAAATCAGGCACCCACGTGGAGAACAAGGGAATACATTTCGAGTTTTGGTAATCAGGAGCCCACCTGGAGATTAAGAGGATACAATTTAGGCTTTTGGCAATCAGGAGCCCACCTGGAGAACAAGGGAATACAACTCAAGTTTTTGGAAATCAGGAGCCCACCTAGAGAACAAGGGAATACAACTCAAATTTTTGGCAATTAGGAGCCCACCTGGAGAACAAGGGAATACAACTCAAGTTTTTGGCAATCAGTAGCCCGCCTGGAGAACAAGGGAATACAACTTAAGTTTTTGGCAACCAGGAGCCCGCCTGGAGAACAAGGGAATACAACTCAAGTTTTCGGCAACCAGGAGCCCACCTGGAGAACAAGGGAATATAGTCCAAGTTTTTGGCAATCAGGCGCCCACCTGGAGAACAAGGGGATACAGTTCAAGTTTTTGGCAGTCAGGCGCCCGCCTGGAGAACAAGGGGATACAATTCAAGTTTTTGGCAATCAGGCGCCCACCTGGAGAACTGGTGACTTGGGACACCCTAACTATCCCAAGTGAAGACTCTGAATTCTTTAAATAAATAAATCCCATTTCGATTGTCCTTTAATCGGAAAAACTCCCTTATACCCTTCCTGGTGTAGGAAAAAGGAGGCGTGACAATAAGTTATAGAAATTGAAGGTTCCCAAGGCACACAACTAGAGCTGACACAGCCTGGCAGGCTACTCTGAACCCAAATCAGGGCGTCAGTCAGCCGTCCCATCTCCATACCTATGTAATGTAAGGCCCCGTGAAATCCCTACTCGAAAACCCGGATCTCATGGTGCCAAGTTAGGAACATGTGTTAGAAATTAATAAATATGCTTCGCGGCGAGCTTGCTCACCGCGGAGCAGACCTTTTTGGATTGAATAATGCATTAAAAAGTCAAGAGTAAGTTTCCAGAAAAATACAAGAAATGCGGTCGCAAATCAGGAATGCGGACCGCATATCTGCCGCAGAGTGAGTCAGAATGTTGGTTAAAATTAAAGTCAGTTATGCGGTCGAAATGCAGTCGCATAATCGAAATGCGGACCACATAGTCGTCGCATGTTTTCCTTTGAATTTTGCGAGGGTCAGTTCTTCGGTGCACTTTGCGACTGCATAACATGAATGCAGACCGCATTCTTACCGTAGACTGAGTCAGAGTGTTTAGTTTCTGGGGAACATTTTGCGGTCCATTATGCGGACCACATGTTTACTCTGCGATCGCAAATGCGATCGCATATTTGACTTGGGGCTCCAATTTTCTAATTTTAACCCGACTTCCATATCGATATATCCGGTGTTATAGCTCATTTTAAGCATTCTTCTGAGCATTTCTAGATGGAGAGAGGGTTCTTAGAGAGGGGAAGTCTCCCCATCAAATTTCTCCATAAGATATGGCTAAATTCTTGAAGAAAATCAAGTGAAGACCCCTAGACCTTCATCTCAAGAGGTAATACTTCATCACCCAACTCTTGTTTGTTTTATTCTCAGATATAAAGGGTCACTAGTGAGGTTATTCATGGGTATAACAGTGGATTCCTTGCATGCATGTTAAACCTTAGAGTAGTGGGAGGTGGTGAATTAAAGAGGGGTACAAAGTGATATAAATTGCTCTAAAAAAAGGGGCCTAAGATCATATTGCACCTCTAGGGTTTGTCAATATGCTTGAACCAAGCTAGAGTCTCAATCTCATCTCTAATTCTCGATTTAATTTGTAATTTTTACTGAATAGATCGAAGTGCTAAGAGTTCTGGAAATTTGTAAAAGAGTAAGGAAAGCTTTATTTAGGTATGTATGGCTAAAACCCCCTTTTTATTAGAAATTGAGCTCCGTTGTCATTTACGAAAGTATGGTAAGAGTTGAATTGGATAGTGTATTGATTGTTACTACGCAGTAATTGATTTGCATATATCTATACATATTCGTGAAGGATGTGCCTCAATATGAATAATGTACCAATCTTGATAATTAGATAATGATGAAAAGTACAGTTATGTGTTGAAATACTTGGGCTATAAGCCAACATTGAAACAAAGAATTATTCATGCTAGCTATGCGCTCACTTCCCTGTGATTGCAACTTGAATTATCCTTGATATATGTGTCTATGATCACAACTTATAAAATAATTATTAAAAAGGGGAAACAATGTGATGATGGTGGCCACGAGTGCCCCAGGAATTGTTATGATATGTGTGGGATAAAGATTTGAAGTGTTGACTAATGAGAATGGAGTAATGCCTCTAATGAAGTGACCTAGCCGATCGGGTCGTGATCGGACACCATGCCGCACACATGGTGGTAATGTGCTGATATTTAATTCCGGATAAGGGAAATGAAATATTGATTGAGAGTAATGCCTCCAATGAGGTGACCTAGCCGGTCGGGTCGTGACCGGACTCTGCTCGAGATGGCGGTGGTAATGAGAACAGTGGTGAACACGTGACAGAAATGCCCAAATCTATGTTGTGGAAATTGTTTGAAAGATTATATGAATTGTTTCTTTGATTTGCCCATATTATTTGCTTGTATCTATTTGATAGTTCTTTCTAGTAAAATGGTGTTTAGTTATACATACCAGTACAATTCAAATGTACTGACGTCCCTTTTGCCGGGGGTACTACATTCGTGTTATGATTGTAGGTGGTTCTATAGCAGGCACTCAAGTCCACCGACAGTAGCACCTCCTCCACTTTCCATCAGCTATATTGGTGAGCCCCTTTCCCCTCGGGGCCCTGCGTGGCTTATGTCACTGTTCTTCTCGGAGTCTTATTTTTGTATTTGTATAAGGTATTGCCGGAGCCTTGTTGCCGGCATTTCTGTATTATTCTTCAGTTATATTTAAAGGCTCCATAGACAGGTTGTGGGTAGTGTCGGTTATTGGAAATTAAAATAGAAATATTGATGTTTGGCAATGATGTGTATAACTTGTAATACCCTTAAAGTGGCGAAATGAAGTTGCTAATGAAAATAAAATGGAAATGTTTAATTCTATCTTGATAGAATTTGATTAATGGAATCTATCCCTTATTTAATTATGAGTTGGGTTGGGTAGTATGTATGAAACCTGCCAGGCTTGCTCAGTCGGGTTTACTCGGTTGAGTGCTGGTCGCGCTCCTCGAATTTTGGGGCGTGACATGTAACTAGTATATTCTTATACTATATGGGGATTTCCCTCCTATATAAAGGGGATCCCTGCCATTATGTAAGGGTCTGTTGCTCCAATTACTGTACACAAAATATAGAAGAACATTCTCTTTTCTCTCTAACATACTATCTCGATATTGTTGCCTTTGTTATTATCTTCATACTTGTTCTTCATTTATTGCTTTTCATTGGCTATAAAGAGCATTCACTGATTGTTTCATAACTGTTAGCCCTTCCCCAATTACCTTTAATAGCTCAAGCCCGAGCCCAGGGATCGACCTCGAGACCCTGTATCGATCAGCCCGAGGCCTGATTGGCTAGCTCATCGGTTTGATTATAACTCTATTTTAGCTTGCATCTTGTATCTAACTTCATACATGTAGCATCATCTGCTTAAACAACTAGAATAAAAATAGATCACATATTTTTAGAGTCCCATCAACAAATTTAATTGTTATTACCATTTTCACGGTAAATAGTTTGGCACCCACCGTGGGGCTAAAAATAATAGTGATTATTTTCTTGCTGGTTTCATCACATAACACAAGTTATCTTTCACACTTTTTCTTGTCCAAGATCCTCAGTTTCAAGTTAAAATGTGTGATTCAGTAAACGACAATATAGAGAACCATGGAGAAAATGGTGTGGCTGTTCCAGGTGTTGGTGAGCCGCCATAAAATCTTGAGAACGCGCGAGGACCGATCCCATCGGACGTAATCTCATGGGATGCTCGACACATCAAGATAAGCTCCCACAGTAACAGGAGCATACACCAAGGCGACCAACAACAAGCCCAAAAAATCCCAGCCTAGGAAGAATGGGAAGTTAGCCCTCATGTTATTTTTGAAATGTTGCAGGCACAACACCTGGCTATTGCTCAGCTGCAAAGTCACCAGAAGACTCCTAGCACAGTAGCACCAGGGACAACTCCCCCGGCCGAACAGGTACCAGAGAGGTCAAGCAATAATAGGTTGATAGCCGATCCCGCCATTATTAAAATGCTCGAAGACCTCACCAAAAGGATCGAATCAGGCGAGAAAATGATAGCAGCCAACAACAGGAAGGTCGAGACCTACAACTCCAGGGTCGACCAAATCCCGGGCGCACCATCGGTCCTGAAAGGTGTGGATTCGAAAAAGTTCATACAAAGGCTATTCCCTGAGGAAACGGCTCCGAAACCCATTCCAAAGAAGTTCAAAATGCTTGAACTCCCACAATACAACGGGACCTCAGATCCCAATGAGCACGTTACTACCTACATGTGCACAGTGAAGGGCAACGACATAAAATACGACGAGATCGAGTCCATCTTACTGAAGAAATTTGGGAAAGCACTCTCGAAGGGGGCCATGATGTGGTATCACAACCTAGCTCCCAACTCCATAGACTCATTTGCCATGCTGGCAGACTCCTTCATAAAGGCACATGCCGGTGCCATCAAAGTAGCAACGAGGAAGTCTGACGTGTTCAAGATCAAGCAGAAGGTGAACGAAATGTTGCGAGAGTTTGTATCTCGCTTCCAAATGGAATGAATCGAACTACCACCGGTCTTTGACGACTGGGCAGTGTAGGCCTTCACTCAAGACCTGAATGAGCGGAGCTTAGTAGTTTCAAGGCAACTGAAAGAGAATCTAATCGAGTATCCCGCCGTAATCTAGTCGGATGTCTATAATCGATATCAGTCAAAGATCAAGGTCGATAATGATCAACTAGGAGCCCCTGCGGGCTTAGTATACCCGAATAGGCTTTTGAGGAATGAGCCAAAGCTAAATAAGGAAAGATATCAACCATACACTGAAGATAGGAGGAATGCCCCGGGGCGCAACCTACCTCGTAACGATCGATTGATTGACCGAGGAAAGAATCCTCGGGGACTTATTAACAGAACCAAATTCGATGGAAACACGGGCCAACGGGGGTACCGTGCTTATCAGAATATAACTTCAACGTCGATAAGTCAAATATCGTGTTTGCCATCAGCAAAATCAGAGACACCAAATGGCCCAGGCCTGTACAGTCGGATCCTTCACAAAGGAACTATAACTTAGTACGTGAGTTCCACAACATGCACGGATATAGGACCGAAGATTGCCACCAACTTTGAGAGGAAATATCCAGGCTACTCAATAAAGGTCACCTCCGAGAATTCTTAAGCGACCTGGCAAAAAATTAGTTCCGGGAAAGAGAGACGGCCAAAAAGAACGAAGCAAACGAGCCACAACATATTATCCACATGATCTTGGGAGGCGTCGACGATCCTAGGAGGCTGTGATGAGAAAGACAAAAATATCCATCACTATAGAAAATCAAACGCGGGGGTACATACCCGAGGATGCCCTCACGTTCAGCGAAGAGGACTCCGAGACCTTGTCTCAACCTCGTAATGACGCACTGGTAATCTCTTTCTTGATAAATACATTTCAAATAAAACGTGTACTCATGGATCCAGGTAACTCAGTCAACATTATTAGGTCGAGAGTAATAGAGCAGCTCGGACTGCTAGCCCAAATCGTGCCCACCACTCGAGTCCTCAAGGGATTCAATATGGCAAGTGAAACAATGTAAGTAGAAATCACCTTCCCAGTTAGCGTGGATGGAATGACCCAAAATGTCAAATTTCATGTCATCGAAGGAGACATGAGGTATAACACCTTGTTCGGATGGCCGTGGATACACCGCATGAGAGCAGTGCCGTCCACCCTCCACCAAATGATGAAATTCCCAACAAAAGACGGGATTAAAACTGTCTACGGGGAACAATATGCGGCAAGAGAAATATTTGCGGTGCACGATATGGCACCGACACCAATATCTCCACTCTCGAAAGAACCAAAGAGCAAGCAAACTACATCATCGGCTAAGCCTGATTAAGCATAGCAAACGACCGTACTGCGTCCTCATTACTAGACCTCGGAACATCACCGGTGCATCCCACGCTAAGGTATAACCATCTCCCTTTTCATTATATTTCATAACTAACCCTCATGCAGGAAATGAAACAACCAGAGCTATTCCCAACCCAAAGACCTTAGGTTTCGAAAGCATGCATTGTACTTTTTTCCTTCGACCAGGTTTCATCCCAAGAAGGGTTTTACCGTCAAGGTTTTTAACGAAGCAACATCTATATTCTACCTAAGGAAAATCCAAACAAATTTTCGAGGTTTCTTTTGCAATCAACCTCGAACACTGGAGGGTATCCCCCCCGGAGGATCATCCCCTCGAAAAAGCCAAAATACGCCAAATACAGCCTCGATAGGAAAATGATGTACCGGGCCAAATGGTCGAATGAGCCGTACCCGTATAGCCAGGCCCCCGATGGCGGAGACACATGTACTTGTATCAAGTAACCGAAGAATACCTTTATCGAAGCATCCCATACTCCAAAGGAAATTCTGCATTTTCACAAGAATAATTCCTCTATCAAATTGTCCCGAGCACCCGGGGACTGGCATTGACAATTCAGCACCTGAGTGACCTCCGAGTCAGAACTTCAGACTCTTAAGCCCTCAACGAGGCAGCATGCAAATCACAAAACACCTCCAAGATCGAAAGTGCCCCGAATACTCGGGGAATGGCATCAATATCTCAAAAACACACGACCTCAAGGTCGGGATCTCCAAGCCCTCAACAAGGCAATACGAAATCTACAAGTGACGACTTCTGAATCGAAGTACCCTCGATGACTGTCGCCAATCGCCATTCATTAAAAAACCCGAGGCCATAAGACCCCGAGTGGGCAGACTCAGTCTCGTAAGACCTATATAGGGCAACAACAAAACTGTTAGACCTCAAAGGCATGAAAATTTTGTAAGACCTTACTTCAGGCATAAACTCGATCTTGAAGTCTAGGTTATATATCAAACTTATAAGATCCCTAAAAAGGCATACCCTTGATATAGACACCTAAACTACTATACTGGGGGACCAAAAATGGCTCCAGTCAAACACAAATGACTACGGTCATACGGCTGTACCGGCCAAACTAACGCGACTCGGGGATGCCTGACCGTCTTTACAAAATCATAGGCCTTTACTTCGAATCTACATCGAAAAGAACCTGTTAAACAAGCTATCCTCGACATAGGCAAAAAGATCTTCGACCATGTCAGCTCCAAATCACCGGCTTCGAGCTACTCAACCTCCGAGCCAAATCTCCTGAGGTGCTCGAACATCACTGCAAATGACTTGAAATCGAGGTTCTTCTCGAACCGACGATGGGTCAGTCAAAATCATTTCAGAAGTCCTTAACAAGAGGAAAATAAAGCCAATAAAAGGTCGCTTCGACCTAAAGCGTAAGAGCCATTATCGCCTGCTTACATTAAAAGGCTGCATCGACCCAAAGCGTAAGAGCCATTGTCGCCATCTCACACAAACATCAAAACTTGAGGGTCAAATGAGCTTGAGTCGTAACCCGATTAGAAGAAAAAACCCAAAATAGTTAACTACATATGCCTCAGGGCAAAACATAAGAGCTATTGTTGCCAGCCTAACGAGCCTTAGGGCCACAAACATAAAAGATCGCTTCGATCAAAGGCGTAAGAGCCATTATCGCCATCCCATGCAAACATAAAATCTTGAGGGCCAAACAAGCTCGAGTCGAAACCCGACTCGAAGTCTAAACCCAAAATAGTTTAACAAAAGCATAACAGTTCGAATGCCAGCTTATACTAAAGGGCACATCGACCGAGCGCGTAAGGGCCCCCGGGCCAGCCTAATGAGCTCCAGGGCCATATCACAAATCTAAGGATTCTCACCGACTCTGAGACCAGTTCGCCTAGCCAAATGCGAGACATAAAAGGGTACGAAAGAAGTAAAGCCACAAAGTTTTTCTTTTATACACATACGCGAAAAAGCACATTCTCCATCTACAAATATGCTATGGAAATGCTACGTACAAAATGGCAAAATCTACGTCCTACCCCTGGGAGCTACGGCCAACCGGCCTCATCTTCACTCTCTTCGGTGTCAGATAGGAGTAATCGAGCATCACGCTCGTCCGCCCTCGCTCGTGCCAACTCTTCCGAGAGGACAAAACCCCTGGCATGGATCTCCCCGAGAATCTTTCTTCGAGACTTGCAACGAGCATATTCTTTGATCATCTTTTCATGATCGAGGACCCTCTTCAACTCGGCTTGAGCATCAGTAGTGTCTTTCAATTAAACCGCCATCTCTTGATCAGCCTTAGTTCGGCTCAGTATTGCTCCGGTCCGGGCATCAATAATCTCAGACCTGACCTTCGAGAGCTCGGATTCAAGCTTCGGGATCATATCCACTTGAACTAAATCATTATCATGAGCTAAGCAGAGTTGAACCTCGAAGGCGGGAACTTTAGCCAAGGCATTCTTCTCCTTTGAAGCCTGAGCCTCCGCCCGAGCTCTTAGCTCGTCACAGTCATTCTTGACTCGGTCAGCTTCATTGTGAAGATGCTCCAGGGCCTCCATCTTTTTCTGCAAATGGGATAAACGAAGTGTTAACCTCATAAGTTAAAAGGCAGAACGCGTACGCACCCAGGATAGAGGAACCTGCTCCATCAAGTAGCTCTCGTAATTCGACCTCCAGCACACCTCATACCGCTAGTGTGCCAGCTCGACTTCCTTTTCCTCGCAAAGGAGCCTAAGGATATACCCTCATCCAGAGCTTTCCGGAGCCTAGCTCCATGATGAAGCAGCTCAGACCTAAGCCTGTCAAAGGCCTATAGAAGAAAACTCGATAAGGAAAGAAGGATGCAGGATTCAAAAGTTCTGTGTTGTAACTCATCGTGAATTGAAGCCTCGGACTTCCTCAAAGGGCGAGGGCAAATATGTTAATCTAGTCCCCCCTTCCCTGGAAGTAGCAACTCCGGTCGAGGCACGGTCGCTCGGATAAACCACTTTTCCAGAATTATGAACTTCGGGCGCGACAGGCTCAGATGTTGTTTCCGTCTCGAAATTCTGGCCTCGTTTTGCCTTACTCTGAGCGCCATCTCCCTGCAAATGCATATCCCACTTATTTCTTCTATTCTTTAGCCCGAGAGCTGGCAACCCCTCCTCCTCTCCAAAGGAGCACGACCTCACCTCAGGAGACTCTTCGATACCTACGACAACAACATTAATACGCATAAAGGGAAAATGCCTCTCCAAATGAACAAAGGATAGGGAAATAGGTAGTGCAAACACACACCGTGATGTTTTCCTTCCCATCTGCCCAGGGACACAACTCGCCACCTATGATCATCACAAGTCGAGTGAGTCTCCAACTTACGGACCCAACCAGGCATATTAGGAACGTCGCCCGACGCCCGTGAAACCGCTACAAAAAAACGGTTACAAAACTAGCCTTTTCCATAAACTAATCTGAGAAGGCACGGGATGTGCCACTTACGTGCATAGTTCCATTCCTCAGGGAATTGTATAAGTTCCACAGGGATAACGTCAGCCGTCCAAACCCGGATGAACCAACTCATCCACCCCCGATCTCCATCTTCTTCATCGTCAACGACAAAGGGCGTGGTCGACCAATACTGCAAGGTTAATAGACCTCGGTGGTGAAAAGGCCGATACAGCCAGATGAGATGACTGAGCATAAATTCAAGTCCCACCCTCTCCGCGAAGAACTTCATCATCAACACTACTCGCCAAAAGACGGATGTATCTGTGCCAAAGTAACCCGATATTTCAAACAGAAGTCAAGCACAACCCTATCGAGGGGGCCTAGCATGAAAGGATATGTGTACACGTTCAGGAATCCATCAACAAGATATGAAATGCCCTCATCCGGGGAAAGATTCTGTAACACTACTCTCTCCCCTATCCACAGTCTCTCCTCACTAACCCAAGGTTCCATTCTCCTATCAAAGAAATAATCTTCAAGGAAGACTCTCTTTGATCCTGAGCATTGAGAGCAGAACTCTCCCCTCTCTTCCGAACAGGCCCCGATGTAAAAGTCATGGCTATAGCGAGATTAGAAGAACTGAAGTAGGAACCTGCACAAATACTTTAGCGCTAAAGGTAATGGAGGGCCCAACGCCGAAACATGAGGATAACTATCTAAAATGGGGAGACCCCTAAAGGAGCGAAAGAGACCCTATATATATATATATATATATATATATATATGAAAAATGGCATCATTGCTAATCCCGAGGTGGTACCTGACCTTGAGGATCTCCATAAAAAAGAAGCCAGGCTTTGAGAGGCTAATAATATCATCTCTAATCCTGAGGTGGTACCCGACCTCGAGGATCTCCATAAAAAAGAAGCCAGGCTTTAAGAAGCCAACAACATCATCTCCAATTTTGAGGTGGTACCCGACCTCGAGGATCTCCATGTCACGCCCCAAAATCCGAGGAGCGCAACCGACGCTCAACCGAGTAAACCCGACTGAGCAAGCCTGGCAGGTTTCATGCATACTACCCAACCCAACTGATATTTAAGTAAGGGATGGATTTCGTTAATCAAATTCTATCAATATATAATTAATGATTTCCATTTCAGTTTCATTAGCAACATCATTTCGCCACTTTCAGGGTATTACAAGTTATAAACTTATATACATCATTGCCAAACATCAATATTTCTATTTTAATTTCCAATACCCGACGCTACCCACAACCTGTCTATGGAGCCTCTAAATATAACCGAAGAATAATACAGAAACGCCGGCAACAAGGCTCCGGCTATACCTTATACAAATACAGAAAAAAATAAGACTCTGGGAAGAACAACGGCATAAGCCACGCAGGGCCCCGAGGGGAAAGGGGCTCACCAATACAGTTAACGGAAAGCAGAGGAGGTGCTACTGCCGGTGGACTGGAGTGCCTACTATAGATCCACCTACAATCATAACACGAATGTAGCGCTCCCAGCAAAAGGGACGTCAGTACATTTGAATTGTACTGGTATGT
>MU706821.1:4974-37004 GCA_026770625.1 Nicotiana glauca
CCCCCCCCCGAATAAAAATAAGCATGTTGCCCGATGCTTAACAAAATAAGAATAAGGATGTGTAGGAGTGAAGAGGACTCTCTATGTGGCCTTGGACATCTCTGTATCCATAGCAGTGTCACCGCTCTTAGTCTTCTCTAGCTGAATCTCATCATCCCCGACTCTGGGAGTAGCTGGGTTTGTGAACATCTGACGCACCTCCTCGGCAGTGTCTGGCTCCTCGGATTGGCTCGCTAGTGCCACTGGAGCCGATGGTGCTACTGTATCTGCTGGAGTTGGTGAATCTGAATCCATCAACATGTCAAATGGAAGATCACCAGCTGCTGCTATCTTGTTCATATCTCCTCAACCTGTCAACTAATTTCTTGGATGCTTGGGATTTTCTCATTTTCTTTAAATGCTTTCCCAACTCCTCAATCACAGCTCTATGTGCTACCAAGGTGTTCATTATCGTAGTCTAGTTCTCCAAGAGCTTCTTCAATGTATACTCCATTGTCTGAGGAATCTAGGTTGTCGGAGTAGATGACCACACTGCAACAGTACTGGATATGTCAGATAGCTTTGCAGTAGCTTTCTACATCTAGTTGTTGAGGCTTGCTAGTGTTTGGGAGACTCGTAGCACAGATAGTGGATAAGTGTGAATAGGCACCAGCTTCAAAGCCTAGGTGGAAGGCACTGATGCTGAAGGACCTGAAGAAGGAGGTGGAGCAATAACTTCTACACTATATGAAGGCTCTGCTTGAGTAAATTCCATGTCAACTGTCTGAGCGGCTACCCCGGTGGGCTCATCCGACTAGCCCGTAGTAGTAGGCAGCTGACCCTTCTTCTTTAGGTTTCCACTACCCATAAAAGAATACCATGAGAAAGGCTTCTTCGCTTGCACCTTTGTATCAAAATCCCTCGGCTCCACCCCTGTATCTGTAAGGTACTTAGTGATGGTGTTGGGATAACACCCACATTGATTGGCTATCTAACCATAATATAGTCAACTACACTTCCCGCGAAATCTGAAGATTTTTTTCATTTTGGCACGGGTTTCGTCTGCTACAAACAAGTGTCTGCCATCCCTTTGCCTTAAGGTTTAGGGTTTTCAGCTAAAAAGGAACCCTTGCTGTGATCCATGCTTGAGGCAACCCCGAAGTTGCAAGAATTTCAGCTAGCCATGGGCGATCTGTATCTCCCAGTGCTAGCTTTCCCACGTATTGCACATGCTCAAAATCCTGAAACCCTAAATTAGTTTTCCGGGTGTTTTGGTTGAATCTCACCTTCAGATTTCTCACTTTTATTACCTTGGTCCCTTTCTTTATATGCATCACATTGGTGTAAAATTCCCGGACCAGGTATTCCTTGGTATCTACCATACTCTAGGTGAACCACATCTACCCCTTCCGCTCTTGGAACTGTCTCAACACTGCCAGGTTGTATTTATCAAGGTCTTTCAAGTTGAACTGATGCTCAAGAGTGAGCGATCTCACCGACCACCAATCTCAAAAACTCGTGAAGGCATCTAGACTAACAAACCTATCTTCCCACATCTTTTTCTTATTCAACCTCTCAAGGCTGGAAACTCTGGTATCACCCCTCAGCCATCATCTAACATATCGTCAACATCTACTGTAGTAGCTGGTGCATCAGGGGCATATGTAGATGAGGGCTCTGAGGCCTGACTGTCTCCTTCCAAACCCTCAGAAGTGCTATCAAAGGTGGAAAACTCATCTCGGAGTTAAAATTGTGCTGGAAGCTTTGATTGGACAGCCTGCTCTTCAACTTCTGCCCTCCGATGCCTCCTTAGAAGAGAAATAAGAGCTAGATTCTGCGGGCTCTACCGTTCTACCTCGGCATTTGGAAGGTTCACCCTTCCCCTTTTGATGTATCTCCACAGCCCCGTGATCTAATCATTTTTTGTAACAAGTAGCAACAAACGTCAATGGCACTTCATGTTCAAAATATACAGTAAACTCAGAGTGAAATATGAATGCATGTTGGGGAAGTGCGGTCCGCATACTTACAAGTGCCGCCGTAGCCTGGGTTGTGCGGACCGCACAATTGGAACTTGCGACTGCAGAGATAGAACTGCGGTCCGCACAATTTTGAGTGCAACCTCAGATCTGAAGTGCGGAACACAAAATTATCATTGCAGCCGCACATTGAATATCACAAAAAATAACTCTCTGAAGACAGATATTTGATTGTTCTACAGCCGCACACACTTTTTTGCAGCCGCGATAGAATTTTTGTGGTCCAGAGATTCATACTTGACCAGTTACCCTAATTTCACTATTGCAGACCTTAGAATTTCTTGTGCCGCAGATTTCAAAATTAAATCAGGCATACTTCCTAAGGGGTTCTTTTTTGGCACAAATTTGACATGGTAATAGAAATTAAACATGATAATCAAGATACCCATTCCCCCCAAATAGAAATTAGGAGTTGACCCAACAAAATTTGAACTCGACATGGATATAAAATTGACTTCTAGTGACAAATGGATTGAACTAACTAACAAATTAAAAATTAGACTAAAAATTGAAAAACCTATGAGTAACTGAAGCATACAAGTGATGAAGTAGTGCTAAGGAATGATCACAGATGTGTATTTAGTGTGGTAGATGTTTGAACAGATGTGTGCAAAGTTTTAGATTTTTGAGTGCTCAGAGAGTGAAATGATTGTATAATAGACTTAGGTTTACTAATTATATACAATGGGTCTGGCTAAGGGACAAAGATGTCTGTGGTCCACACGCTGTTACCTGTATATTTAAATTCCTTTGATGATCTGTGGTCCGCACAATTTAGGGTGCGATCACAGATTTTTCTTACGAACCGCAAAATTTGCTGTGCAGCTGCACTTTGGTTGTTTATCTAACAAACAAACGTAAAGAGAAATTGCATTTTCCTTGTACTATTTGTGCGGTCTGCACAAGAATTTTGTGGCCGCAGTTTCCTTCTACTGTAGCATTAAAATTGTGCGGCCCGCACTTTTTCCATACCTAGCCAATTTTTTTAAGCACAGTTCCTGTAAAGCACACTTATTCCTTCAACACACTTCAAATCCGGTTAGAACAAAATAAGACCTATCTAAAACGAAAATGAAAATAAAAAGAAAAAGAAACATGGGCTGCTTCCCAAGAAGCGCTTGATTTAACGTTGCGGCACGACGCAGATTACCATCACTTGAAATGAATTACCGCCACGACGTGGCCATCACCAACTTTTCCCAGATAGTGCTATCTGGTGACCATTGACTCTAAACACCTCATCATTTTTATTCTTCAAGTCCAATGTATCAAAGGTTGTCACACCCACAACCTTAAATGGGCTATTTAGATGTTAACTTACGAAAAACATATGCAACCGTGAATTGAGCAACAACACAAGATCACTCTCATTAAACACTTTGTTTCAAATGTACTTGTCATGAAGATATTTCTTTTTCTCTTTGTATAAGGATGAACTTGTGCATGCATGGTACCGGAACTCATCCAACTCATTCAAATGTGTCACCCTTAAGTTGACGCCGACATACCACTAAAGATTCAACGTCTTTAAAGCCCACATGGCTTTGTGTTCATGTTCCACCGGAAGATGACAAGATTTTCCGAATACCAACCAGTATGGAGACACTCCGATAGGTGTTTTGTAAGCCGTTCTATAAGCCCATAAAGCATCATCAAGTTTCTTTGATCGATCTGTTCGGTTAGCATTCATTATTTTGGATAAAATACTCTTTGTCTCCCGGTTGGAGACTTCTACTTGACCTATTGCTTGAGGATGATAGGGAGTCGTGACTTATGAATGACATCATACGTGGTGAGTAAGGTGTCAAAAGTTTTGTTGCAAAAATGTGAACCTATATCGCTTATGATAGCTCGCGGAATACCGAACCTTGTGAAAATATTCTTCTTCAAGAACACCACCACACTTCTCGCCTCTGTTGGGTAGAGCAATGACCTCAACCCATTTGGACACATAATCAACCACAACCAAGATGTATGTGTTTCCACAAGAACTCACAAAAGGACCCATGAAGTCAATACCTCACACATCCATGATATCAATCTCCAAAATGGTGGTGAGATGCATTTAATTTTTCTTCAAAAATCCACTGGCCCGTTGACATTCATCACAACGTCTGACTAGATCACTTGTATCCTTGTAAAGAGTGGGCCAATAGAAACTACAACTTAGCACTTTGGCCTCCATTCTTGCTCCACCATGATGACCTTCATATGGCGAAGAATGAAAAACTCCAAGAATTTCACATTGTTACTCCTACGGTACACATCTTCTAATCACCCAATCCGTACAAATCTGGAAAAAAGTACGGTTTTATCCCAATAATAGTATTGATAAACACGTTTAGCTTATTCCTTTGATTTGAAGAGTACTCATCCGGGATAATACCACTCATAAGAAAATTTTCTAGATTGGCGAACCATGGCACCTCTTTCATTAAAATATCCAAAATTTTCTCATCGAGGAAAGATTCATTGATTTACTCCTCCAAACGACACAAGTGGTCCGCCACTTGGTTTTCACTTCCTTCTCGATCTTGGATGTCAATATCAAACTCTTGCAACAAAATAACCCATCTCATCAATCGGGCTTTGGAATCTTTCTTGTTCATAAGATAACAAAGTGTCGTATGATCCATGTGGACAATTACTTTTGCACCATCAAGTACGGGCGGAACTTCTCCATAGCAAACACAATGGCAAGAAGCTCTTTCTCCGTAACACAGTAGTTGACTTAGGCACTATTCATGGTCTTAATAGCATAATAGACCGGATGAAATCTGGTTGATGCATTTCCCTAAAATAGCCCCTACCGCTACATCGCACATGAGCTCAAAAGGAACATTCCAATTTGGAGAGGTGATAATGGGAGTAGTAGTCAACTTGAATTTTAGCAATTCAAAAGCTCTCATGCAATCGTTATTGAAGTGGAACTTAGCATCTTTGTCCAAAATTTTGCACAATAGGTTCACCACTTTAGAGAAATCCTTGATTAAACGCCGTTAAAACCCCATGTGGCGTAAGAAACTCCGCATGCCTTTCACCGAGGTCGGAAGTGGAAGTTCAGAAATCACCTCACTCTCTTCCTTGATTACTTCAATGCCATTATTTGGGATCTTGTGGACAAGGACAATTCCTTCCTCAACTATGAAATGACATTTTTCCTAATTTAACACAAAGTTTGTTTCTTCACATCTTGTCAACACTTTATCCAATTTTGCGAGACGATCAACAAAAGAATTCCTGACCACCGAGAAGTCATCCATGAAGACTTCAAGGTAATACTCAACCATGTCCGTGAAGATCGCCAGTATACTCCTTTGGAATGTCGTCAATGCATTGCACGACCAGAATGACACCCGCTTGAAGGCAAAAGTACCATAAGGACATGTAAAGGTAGTTTTCTCTAGATCCTATAGAGTAACAAGAATTTGGTTGTAGCCGGAATACTCATCAAAGAAATAATATAATGCACAACCGGCCAATATATCAAGAATTTGATCTAGGAAGGGAAGTGGAAAATGGTCCTTCCTTGTGACTTTGTTGAGCTTATGATAGTCTATACACTCTCCACCCTGTCATCGGTCTTATAGGAATCAACTCATTCTTATCATTGGTGACCACCGTCATGCCCCTTCTTTGGGACACATTGAACCAAAGAAGTCCACAAACTATCAAAAATGAAGTAGACAACCACGGCATCCAACCACTTGATGATTTCCTTTTTGAAAACCTCTTGCATGGATTCATTAAGTCTCTTTTGATGTTCAATAGATGGTTTGACACCTTCCTCCAAGTTAATCTTGTGCTTGGAAAATGCAGGGCTTATCCCCTAAATATCCGCCAATGTCCATCTAGCCTTCTTCCTTTTTTGTAGCACCACTAACGTAAAGTCTACCTATACGCTGGTCAACCAAGAGGAAAGAATAATCGGTAAAGTAGAATAAGGGCCAAGAAATTCATACCGAATATGTGGAGGCAATGGCTTCAACTCCAAGATAAGAGGCTCTTCTATTTAAGTCTTCGTAGGAGGAGTTGTCCTCTTTTCAAGATCCAAGGACAATTTGCGAGGTTCATAAGTGTACGGCCCCATTACTTGCAAAGAGTTCACACATTCCGTGAAGCCCTCCATCTCTTCATCATCAAAGTTGAGTAAGACAGCCTCCAATGTATCATCAACATTCATTACAACACTTTTTTCATCCACAATCACATCGTTCACCAAGTCCACAAAAGAACACACCTTATTGCTATTGGGTTGCCTCATGGAATCACACACATGGAAAACTAATTTTTCATCTCTAACCCAGAAAGTAAGTTCTCCAGCTTCAACATCAACTAGAGCCTTCCCCGTAGCAAGGAAAGGTCTCCCAAGAATAATTGGTACCTCATAGTCAACCTCACAATCAAGACTGACAAGAATGAATTTATCAACACGAACTAAAACATCCTCAATCGCTCCCAATGTTCTCTTTATGGCACGATCGACCATTTGTAATCTCATAGACTTGGGTTTTGGTTTTCCAATTTCCAAAGTCTTGAAAACTGAGTAGGGAATCAAATTGATACTTGCCCCAAGATCACAAAGATCTTTAGCGAACTCGCACTTCCAATGGTACAAGAGATTGTGAAGGCGCTAGGATCTTTCAATTTAGGAGCCATTGAATGCACAATTTGCCTCACTTGATGAGTGAATTTGATTGTTTAAAAATTCATCGACCTCTTCTTTGTCACCAAATCCTTCATAAACTTTGCATAACTGGGCATTTGCTCCAAAGATTTAACCAATGTCACCATTGATTGATAGACTCTTCATCATGTCAATGAACTTTTTGAATTGGTTCTTTCCATTGTTCTTGGCAAGCCTTTGAGGGTATAGAGGAGGCGGATTAGGCAGTGGTGCCTTAGCCTTTTGCACTACCGGTTCTTGTATGTTAATAACATGCTCCCTAGAGGGTTCACTTCCTCTTGAGTCTCTTCCACATTGTCATCAATATCAATCTGCACTTCATCATTTGCTTGTACCACATTGTTCGGGGTCTCATCTTCTTGTACCAGTTGCTCATCACCCACAAGTTTCCTTTGAGTTGAGGTGGATGCATTTCCATCTTTTTCTCTCTTTCTAGTAACGACCATGGCATGTTCTATGTTGTTCCTACCCTTTGGGTTCACCACCGTGTCACTTGGTAGTTTCCCCTTAGGAAGAGTATTTAGAGCTTGAGATATTTTCCCCATTTGAATTTCCAAGTTACAAATTGATGTATTGTGAGAAGAGAGTTGGGCATCAGAGTCGATATTCTTCTCCATCATTTGTTTGAACATATTCTCAATTCATCCCATCTCATTGTTGGAATAACTTGGACCTTGGGAAGGATAAGGAGGTAGTTTACTCGGTTGTTGATATATCGGGGGCCTTTGAAAGCGTGACCCCCGATAGCCTAAATTATTGTTCCATCCCCCTCGATTGTTTCCTCCCCAATATCCTTGATTGCTGCCACTCCAATTACCTTGGTTGTTTCCACCACTCCAATTTCCTTGATTGTTGTTATTATGCCAATTCCCTTGAGCGTTACCTCCACTCCAATTACCTTTGTTGTTTGAATTCCAATTACCTCGAGGTCACCATTGTTGTTGTTTCAGTCCTTGAAAGTTGTTCACATATTGCACTTCCTCCTCTTGTTCATTGTAAGATTCATCTTGATCATACCTACTTTCTTCTTGCACATCATTCTCCATTTGCATTTGCACTTGCGGACCATTTAATCTTCTTTTGTTCACTAACATGCTTACTCTCTCCATGTCATTGACTTGCTTAGGACCTTGCACTTGTTGAAGTTGAGACTTGGATAAATGATTCATTGTGGTGGTCAAATCGGCTATGGCTTGCCCATAATTATGCTATTTTTTATGGAGTCAAATCACGTTCGGATCACATTGAGGAATATTTGCCCTACTTTTCCATGCCAATGAAGTGCCTGCCATTTCATCTAAAATCTCACAAGCTTTAGCATACGGTGTTATTGGGGCACTCTTTGACCATTGTTCGGTACCTCTCCCATATCTCATGTAACGACTCATTGGGATCTTTTGTGAATGCTAGAATCTCGTATATAAGAGTAGCCATATGCCTGGGAGAAATGAACTTGGCAATAAATTTCTCTGCCAACTCATCCCACGTATGGTTGGTATGGTTTGGCAATCTCTCCAATCAATCCAAGGATTTTCCCCATAGAGAGAAAGAAAATAGCCTTAACCTTAAAGCATCCTCGAAGACGTTTGTCTGTTTACTCCCACAACAAGTATCCACAAACCCCTTTAAGTGCTTGTATGCATTTTGACTAGGCGCTCCGGTGAAGAATCCTCGCTCTAGAAATGTAAGCATCACATTTGTAATTTGAAAGTTTCTCACCCTAATACGGGGCGAGACTATGGCACTTGCATACCCTTCATTCAGCAACACCTGGTGTAGAGCCGCAATTGGTGGAGGTAGGGGTGAAACTGGGATGTTGTCTCAAGGCACTTGGCCTCGTCTATTTGCTTTAGGTTCAAGAGGAATCTCTTTAACGTGGTCATCTTCAGTGTCCACATCCTCAAAGGCATGTTTATGAGTTGATCATTGTTGAGAGCCATTGTTGCACCTACAACTGATGCACAAAAATTAGTAACACGGAAGGAAAAAAAATTCACACACAAAACCAAATATATAGCTAAATTTATTTTTCG
This sequence comes from Nicotiana glauca, assembly GCA_026770625.1. NCBI lineage: Eukaryota > Viridiplantae > Streptophyta > Magnoliopsida > Solanales > Solanaceae > Nicotiana > Nicotiana glauca. The sequence goes on from MU706821.1 coordinate 13,713, forward strand.
CTCCCGCGAACGGTGACAAAAATTGATCTCATCCACGTCACACCTCTATTTAAGGTTATGAAATGGTCGATACAATAGTAATACCCAAAAAGGAGTCGGGATCGATTTCCACTAGGAGCTATGAATGTGACTTATGAGCATATATATATTATAGTGTATAAGCTCAAACATTCTCAATTTACAATTCCACAGACTTGGGTTGTTTCTGGGTCTTATTTAAACTAAGATTGCAAACTAAGAAATGAATTAGGAAATTGTTTTTGTTGTTTTTCAAATGATATAAAAGGCCTAGGGCTATGATCTTCACCTAAGTGTTTGCCTAATGGATTGTAAACATTAAGGCTTGCTTTATTGGACAAGGTGTATTATAGCTATCAACACTCAAGCACCCACTCAATACCTCTTGGTCAGAGAGTGATTATGCCCAATTTGGCTTTCTCAAGTCCAAATGGGCATTGAACAAAATGGTTGATAAAAAGCTTTAGTCGGGTTTTACTGTATCTAGGTTCAACCATTTAATTGGGCTTATTAATCTCTCGATTGACCCATTTTCTTGTTAGCCAAGTTTTCTTAGTCTAAGCCTCTCTTTTCAAGTAGAGACCAAGTAAAATAGGCACGAACTAATGTTTGCAACCATTAATTCTACAATAAAAGCACGAACTTGGCTAAATAATAAACACCCAATCACAAAAAAGCAATAAATCAAACACCCATTAAGATTATACTCTAGGGTTGGGTCACAACCCTACAAAAAATATAGTTGCTTATGCTTAAAATAGAAGAAATAGAAGAATAAATGATAATTAAACCCATATTGATAGTTAAAATGATGAAATCAGTGTTCAAAAAGCGCAAATAGTAAAAACTACTAAAAAGAGTCGTCTACTATAGCAACCGATGTCAAAACATAATCTAAAAAAGTGAAACTCTTCTATTTATACAGGGATGGTATTTTTGGATAAAAATGTGCTTTCGAAGGTTCTACGACCACACAATTCCATGTGCGATCCGCACTTTGCTTCAGCTTGAAAGGAGTTGAAATCTGCGGCTGCTTAACTTTGAACTACGGCCGCACTGCTCTCTTTATGCGGTTTGCATAATAATGTCTATGGCCGCATAATAATTGTGTGTTCTGCACTTTTGATGGACTTTAGATTCAGGTTCTCTAAACTTTGGCTCTAACCCAGTTTATGCGGCCACACATATCATGTGCGTACTGCACTTTGCATATTTCTTTAATGGGAATTACTTCACAACCTGCGGCCGTAGATGATATTCTATGGTCCGCACTTCTAAGTTTTTATGCTTTTTTTCTATCCTTGAAGTCAGATTACTCCTTCTTGAGTTGAATTTCATCTTGGGAGCATATCTTCCAATATTCCTGTAATTAAGTAAATTTCATCAGTTTTCAGGAACACAACTAAGCGCTTTTGGACTAAAACAAAAGCTAAAAGGCATTAATAAGTAGTCTAAATCCCCACTTATTATGCATCAAGACCAGAAACTCTGGCCTCTTCCTTGATTCATTAATAGATGAAGAGTCATTACCGAGCGATGAGGGTTTGATCTCTCGTAAAAGGAGGTCTATGGAAGTCAGTGATTTGACAATATGAGCCATAGATTCTACAATCAGTGATCGCCACCCAGGTACCGTCATGCTTGAAGATAACATAAATATGTCATCTGAAGTCCCGCCATTAGCAGGGCAATGGAAGGCATACCTTTCCATGATGTCGAGGTTAGAGTTGGTGGGCCACCTATAAAAGTTGCGGGTTCTGTGCTTCAAGATGACCCGTCGTCCTCGAGGCACGCCAACGTTCCTACCTCGTTCACCGATGGGAGAGATAAATATGTTGCTGAGGACGTCTACTAAACAAGCTTCGATCTTAATGCTGGTGAGGAGCGGATATTGAGCGAGGGGTTTACTCGGGTTGACGTAAGGTTGGAAGGGTCCACTCGTACCATTATGCTCCCTATGGACTGGGACCCACTAGTGAACACGGAGGACATGGTACCTTTCTTAGGTCCTATTTGCTCCGACGTGAAGGGAAAAACTCTCGAGGAGCTGAATGATGCTGCCTTGTCGAGGGGTATAGTCGGCCTCGCCCTTAGGGTAAGCTTTTTCGACCTTTTCAATTTCTATGCTTTGTGCTTCATTCTTACTTTTTGTTTGACTTTGTTTTTCTTAATTTCTTTCTTTTTCTTTTTTCTTTTATATAATTGTCCTGGAGATCCAAAGTTCCCGACGAGAGGAGAGGCGCAAAACTATTTTCTGGAAGATAGAGCGAAAGTATCGTGAATACTGCAACAAGCACCGTGAGATCTATAGGCGATTTGGTGAGAGTGATACCTTTTGGGGTATCCGAGATGAGCTAAAACAAAAAGATGAGGAGTTTACGAGAGTCATCAGCAAGTGCAGCGTCCTTCAAGGGGCGTTGAGGGATAAAGAAGAAGAGTTCGAGGTAAGCAAGGGAGTTAAGGCTCGATGTTCATAACTTTAGGCCCTAGTCATTTCACTGCTGGCCGAGCTCGAAGAATGTCTAATCAAGGTGGATGCTCTGAGTGCCGAGGTCATCGAGAAGACAACAGGCTTAGAGAAGATTGAATTGGCTCAGTTGGGGGCTCCAACAAAAGTGGAGGTTTTGGAGGCAGTAATATGCATTTTTTGATCTGAGCAGGAGAGTGATTTGTAGATAGCCAAGCTCAGAGAAGAGTGTCTCGATGACCGGATAGGGGAGCTGGAGAAAGAGGTTTCGAGCCTTGGTGGCCAAGTTATCGTTCTCGAGGCTGAGAAGGCATAATTATTGGCTCAGCAGTCCACTTCTCACATTTTTGCTTTTCTTGATATTCTTCGGGATTTGTATGATAAGTGGATTCATGTCGAGGCCTAACTAGATATATTTAGAGATATGATGACTGCGCGGAATGTTTTTCAGACCGACTTCTAGGATGCTCGTGCTAAGGCGTGCACAACTCATGTTGCTTGTGGCTATGACCCCACTACACCACAGTCTGGTAATGACGATGAGTATGTGGGTGTGGATCAGATTGAACATGACTCATGGTATGAGGATGAGTATCCCCATGGCGATGGCGATGGAGGAGAGACGGGTAGAGATGGCACTGCTGGGTTAGGTGGCAAGTAGTTGTTTTTCTTTCTTTTTGCTTGTAAACTTTAGACATATTTTTGTGGGCATCTTTTCTAGCCTTTTTAAAGAATACATCTTTTAAGTATGAAATGCCATTTTCATTGCTTGTACCTGACTCTTTTCCTTATGTTTGCATTTGTATGCCTCTTTTTTTGTTTTGCCGTTTGGTCTCTTTATTCGTAAGAACTTATTCATGTGTGTTGAAAGAGGTCGAAATATAATTCATTTTTTATCGTGGACGAGGGCCAGTAGGTGTTAATTCGAACGAGATCGAATGTTATATGTGCTTAATTAATTATGGCTAAGGGCAGAATAGGCGTTAATTCAAATGAGGTCGAATGTAATCCATACTTAATTAATTTGAAAGAGGTCGAATGTAGTTTTTACTTAATTATGGACAGGGGCCGAATATGTATTGATTCGAACGAGGTCGAATGTAACCCGTACTTAATTTATTAGAGCGAGGTCGAATGTAAATTTTACTTAGTTAATTCGAACAAAGTCGAATGTAATTTTTACTCAGTTAATTCAAGCGTGGTCGAATGTAACTTTTACCGAGTTAATTCAATTAAGGTCGAATGTAACTTTTACTTAGTTAATTTGAGCATGTTGAATGTAAATTTTATTTAGTTAATTCGAGCGAGTTTAAATGTAACTTTTACTTAGTTAATTTGAACGAGGTCGAATGTAACTTTTACTTAATTATGGCCGGGGTCCGAGTGGGTATTAATTCGAATGAGGTCAAATGTAACCCGTACTTAGTTAATTCGAATGAGGTTGAATGTAACTTTATTTATTTATGGCGGGGGCCGAGTAGGTATTGAGGAAATGTTCCTTTGGTTGTGTGTGACGAAAATATGGGTGAACTTCATGCATTTGTGCTTATGTTCATATATATTGGAGAAATTTACATATTTTCTGGGTTGACATTCCAGTCCCTTTATTGGTCAACCTGGAGAAGTATTGAGAGGTTGGGTATTGAACTTACTATCATGTGCCTCCGTACGCACTTCAACTTGAAGTGTCCCCATTATCACATCATTAAGAACCTCCTCGAGAGAACACAATTGGGACAAACTCAAGTAAGGGAAAAAGAGTATGACTTAGAGAATGATGTTTCTCAAAAGTTGAAGTACTTTATGATAAGTTATGCGTCTTTTGTTTTGATGATTTGGCAAACTTCACGAGAGAACAAGATAAGGAATCTGATACAATTAGTTCCCTCACATTCAGAGTAACTAGTCATATGTCTGGTTCAATTCTCAATGAAATCAGATAAGGAAATTGTAGAGGGAACAAATAGGGATCAATTCCCCTGGTCATTGTAGTATCAACTATACTATTTGTAAAAGTTGTTGCACTGTACCGTCTGGGAATAGTACGGCAGCACAGATGTAGCTTGCTAAGACCAAACTAAAGGGAACTTTATTACATCACCATGGATGACATCACACACACATATTGTTAACACTGCAAGGGATTTCATCTCTCTAACACTGGCAAATCAAAATAAAATATTCTCTCAAGTACTAGCCACCACATCTCTCAAGAACAAAGCTACTGCAACCTCAAGGACCAGATCTAACTATTGAAGATATCTTAAGTCCTTAGGTTTGTTGAGTATTTGTTATTTTGTTCTTCACTTGTAATTCCTAATTAGCTTAGTTAGAAGCATTGTGTAGGAAATCTTTGTAAATCATAAACCATGGTGTTTGTGTCTTGGCTAGAGTTAGTCGAGTTGAAAGTCTTTGTAATAGAGGTATTACAAAGTGTCTTGCAATAGGTATGTTACAAGTTAGTAATGGATACCAAAGTCTTTGTAATAGAGTTATTACAATGTGGCTTCTAATAGAGTATTACAAGTTTGTGGGGGATTAAGAGGTTAATTCCTAGGTTGCATAAGCTGTAATCTAAAGTTTTCTTGGTTAGTGGAGTTGAAATCCTACAAGGGTAGGTAGTAGTTTTTAATCCCTTAAGCAAGGAGTTTTCCACGTGAATATCGCGTGTTTTTTATTTACTACCAATTTACTGTGGGAACAGATAGAGAACCTGATTCCCGATACTGTTTGGTTTTATAGTTTGTTGCTTACTGTAAGAACTGATAGAGAACCTGGTTCTCGATATGGTTTGGTGGACCCTTATATTCTATCAATTGGTTTTAGAGAGGGTTCTTTCTAAAAGGTTAACACCTAGAAAGGATCTTCATGGCTGCTCCACCAAATTTTGAGGAAGGACAATCAACATACAAACCACTAAGATTCAACAACCAATACTATGATTGGTGGAAAACAAGAATGCATGACTTCATTATGGCTGAGGAATTTGAGCTTTGGGATATGATTTGTGATGGTCCCTTTGTCCCTATAAAGGCTGTTGGAGGGGAAACAAGGACTGTTAGTTGACTTGGTATTCGCAGATGCCCGCATGTTCCATCGCAACATTCGAAGAGATGGCTGACAAGTTCGTAACGACCCATGCTGGGGCCAAAAAGGCTAGGGCCAGAGTGATCGATGTATTTGCTATCAAACAATTGCTCGGAGAAGGATTGAGGGACTTCCTCACTCGGTTCAACCGAGTAAGAATGACCTTGTCAAATGTATCGGAGGGAATGGCCTTTACAAATTTCCAAAATGTACTGAGCATGAATAGTTCAAGGGAGACCAAAAAGTTATTAAGCCTACTCATGAAATATCCTTCGACCACTTGGGATGAAATACATAGCCACATATTATGCCGATGTTTGAACATACGAGGACGATCTGAATGGGCCAACCTATCGATTGACCTCGATACAAGCCAAATCTAGGAAAGATCGAAGAAATGATATTAGAAGAGACCTCGTAGCTCTATGGCTCAACTGAGAATGACATCAGCCATATGTCAGAATTGCCATTGAGCCTCCTTAGTTCCACAAAGAGGTCCTGCATAGATCAAAGATAGGGACTCATCGGAATGAGAGAGCTATGCCCCCTTTTCTATCCGCTCACAATTTTGTGTGTCACCTTCAGAAATAGTTCATGCACTGGAGAAGCTCGGACCAAAAGTAAAGTGTCCACAAAAGATGAGGTCGGATCCAAGCACCAAAAAGTCAGATGCCCTCTGCGAGTTCCACTAAGAGCGAGGTCATAAAACTGAGCACTGTATTGCCTTAAGGCTGGAGGTCGTAAATATGCTTCGCCAAGGACACCTCAAAGAATTGTTGAGCGATTGGGGGAGGACCAACTTTGCTCGAGGATGTGAATAGCAGCAGGGACTGCCAAAACCACCCTTCCCGACCCTCACCATTCAAATGATCATCGGGGCAGCGATGATGCTCCTATAAACAACGTAAAGTTCACCATGATCCATAAGCTCAAACGGTCGATCACTTACGAACGGTATGACGAACTCGAATAAAGTATCATCTTCGATAAGTCAGATACCCACGGTTTAGTTTTCCCTCATTATGATGCCCTTATTATCACTTTAAGAATATTAGGTACAGATGTGAGACGCATTATGGTGGACGATGGGAGTGGAGCGTGCATTATCCACCCTCAAGTACTTGCACAAATGAAACTCAAGGATAAGATAATATCGCTTTGCATCACGCTAACAAGTTTTCACAATGCAGTTGAACAAACATCTGGAAAAATCACACTCCCCATCCTTGCCGATAGCGTCACTCTAGAAACCGCATTCCACATCATGGACTAGGACATGACGTACAACGCCATAATAGGGCGACCATGGATACACGCCATTGGGCCATCCCCTACAGCTTTTACCAAGTCATAAAATTTCCAACCCCATGGGGAATATTCAGCATGCGAGGAGAACAACACACATCTCAAGAATGCTACCGCATTGCCCTGGATTGTAGGACCACTCAACAAATAAAGGGAAAAGCAAAAGAAGCATAGAAGTTAACAAGGCCGAGGTCGAGCGGCAATGAAAGTGAAGAAGTCATCAAAGACCCTAAAATGGTAGAAGCCACGAAAACGATCATAGAATACCACGACAATGATAAACTTGATGACAACGACCATATCAAGAAAGCTTACTTCGGTTGAAACCTTCAAGAACCAAGTAAATTCCAAAAATTCTTAACTGATAACACATACTTGTTCATTTTTTGCCATGCAAATACGTCAAGTATCCAAAGGAGATCGCTACACAAAAACTGAACATCAACTCCTTCCACCCCTCGGAGAGGCAAGTTAAGCGAAAGTTCAATTCCTTAATAAACGACGTCGTGCGCGAGAAGGTCAACAAGTTAATGAAAAATAGATCCATTAGGGAGTCAAAATACCCCCAAATAGGCCGCCAATATGGTCATGGTGAAAAACAAAAATGGGAAGTGGCGAATGTGCATAGACTTCACAGATTTAAATGGTGAGTGTCTCGCCGAATGTTTTCAACAAAATGGAGGATACTTGTTCCTTACAGAGTTCATTGCCTTTTACAACGGTGACATAGTGAGTTACATGATCTTCGGGATTGGTCATGCCATCATATATTTTCATATAGGGTGGAATTTTGAAGGTTTTTGGTACGATATGCGGGGCGGCTTCATCACTGTATGGTTGCTCAACAAATCGTCTGGCATCTCTCTTCGGCAAGAGTTTTGGGGCTCCCAGTATGTTGTCGACCCTTTCTTGGTGCTATCTCATTTGGTCCCAAAGCATTTTGTTCTCGTTATCCATTTCCTCCATCTTTTTCAAAATGGTTGTGAGGGTATCGTCACCTGCATTAATAACGGTATGTGTTGTACCTATTATTGGAGGGGGGAAAGGGCCATACTACTCTACCGTAGTCGGTGCAACCACTACTAGAAATTACAGCTATGGCAACCTTTCAAAAACCGTTGCAATAGATAAACTAATCGTCCCTATAGGTCTATTGGGACGGATTTGGACGCATTTCGGGATTCGGCATTACAATAGGTCTATTGGAACGGTTATTTGCAACGGTTTGAAAACCGCCTTCATAGATAGGGTTATTGTAACGGTTTGGACTCCTACCATTGTCCTATCTATAAGAATGGTTTTCTTTTCTGTTGGGACGGTTATAAACCGTCGTGGTATAATAATACAATTGATGTTTTTAAGTTTATTGCAATGGTTTTGCATGATATATTGCAACGGTTTTTGAGATATATCGGAACTTTTATCAGTCGAAAAGAATACAATGGTGCTTATCGAAAAGCTAATGAGAAGAACTCCAAGGCGAAGAAGATTCTTGTGTGTGGTATTGGACTAGACGAGTATAAGCATATCTCGGCATGTGAATATGACAAGGAAATCTAGGAAGCTCTTCAAATAGATCATGAGGGAACTACTCAGGTAAAGTAGTCCAAAATAGATATTCTTGCAACTGAGCATGAACTCTTTGAAATGGAAGAGCATGAGTCCATTCAAGAGATGCATACCCGTTTCACCTCCATAATCAATGAGATTCATTCACTTAGTGAAATCATTCAAACCAGCAAGCTAACCGGAAGATACTCATTGTTCTACCAGGTTCTTGGGAGAGCAAGGTTAATGCTATCACTGAAGCCAAAGACCTACAAAAGCTGACAATCGACGAGCTTATTAGTAATCTCAAAACATATGAGATAAAAAGAAAGAAGATCTTGAAAGAAGTGTGCCCAATGAGGAGAGGAACCTCATTCTCAAAGATTCCCATACTGACTCAAGTAGTGATAAATCTGAAATGACGCATCTCACTCGAATATTTCAAAATATGGTTCATAAAAATGGTGGGATCCGAAAGAAAGGAAGTTCCAGCAGGAATTTCAAGGGCAATGATTGTTGTCGTAAGTGTGGAAAGCCTGTACACACTTCATTAAAGTCCGCCCTCTTCACAAGCAGGATCATTACAAAACCAACACTGATAAGGTGGATAAGAGGAACCAGGTCCCTAACAGGAAATTCAAAAGAAGAGATGATACTGACAATATGGTGAAGCAAGCTTTGGCTGACTGGGGAGATTCCTCAAGTAAATTTGAAGGTGAGGATGACCAAGGAGATGCATCTATGATGGTTGTTGATAATGAATTTTCAGAATATAAGTCAATCCTTGCACTCATGGCTAAATCTGATGATGAGGAGGACAAGAAGGAAGATAAGGTAATTTCTCTTGATGTTCAAAGATATTTAAAAAATTAGTCCAAGAAAAAATTGATGCACTTAACAAATATGTTGATTGATGCATATCATAGCATCATTAATGAGAAAAATGCTTTAATAGAAGAAATCTGTGACATAGAACAAGAGAGGGATGATATGGTAATCCTCATTGTACACTTGAAGGAACAAATGGAAGAAGTAACTAGAGAAAATAACTTGTTGAAAAACCAAACAAAAAATTGGATGAACAACACTAAGGTTAAAGAAGTGGCTAGTAAGGCTCAACTTGAGCTTGAGAGTGAGCTCAAGAAAGTTAAAAAAAATCTTGTTGCCGGGCTTAAAAAGAATAGACAACTTCAGGAGTATTTGAAAAGGGTTAAAAATGATCTTGATAAGTCATTTAAATATACCTTATTCTCTAAAGTAATAATGTCTATGTACAAGAGTAATGGTGGAAACAAGCAAAGAATCATGTTCCAAAAGGCTAAAACCTCCTAAATCCCAATAGCAAGTATGTAACTGTGGTTGATAATTAGTTGTGTACTCACTGTGGTCAAAGAAATCATTATAAGGACTCTTGTAAAACTAAGATTCAATCTTTGCAGAAAAACAAAGTTTTTTGTTGAAAAGAGGCCTACTGATGAGAAACCTGATTCCTTGAAAAGAAATTATGTGCTGCCTGCATGGGCAAAAAGAAGTTTGATCCGCCCGTTCTATCATTATAAGGGACCCAAGATGGCTTGGGTTCCTAATTTTAATCATTGATTTAATGTGCAGGCTGGAGTGAGAGGTAGCAGTTAAAAAAATGGTACATGGATAGTGGCTGCTCTAAGCATAAAATTAGAAGAATGAATGATTTTTTCACTCTAGGCCTTCCAAGGTGGGAGTGTGTCCTTTGGAAACGATAAGAAGGCTATATTCTTGGTGTTGAAAAAATTCACAAAACACTCTCCCATGAAATTGAAAATGTGTACTATGTGAACTGCTTGAAATATAGCTTGTTGAGTGTGTCTCAAATCTATGATAAGGAAAAATGAAGTGAATTTCTTGTCCAAATCTTGCACTTTCACCAATCTTAAAACTGGTGAAATAGTATTGATAGCCAAGAGATTCAAGAATATATATGTTACAGATGTTGGTTCACTGAATGGTGGTGATATAACATGCTTAAGTGCCATTGATGATGATGTAGAGTTATGGCACAGACGACTAGGGCATGCAAGTTTTTATTTGAAGAACAAGTCAGTTATGGAGGACCTAGTTCATGGGCGAAGCATTCAACACTGCTTTCTACTTGATTAAGAAATGTATGATCAAGTCCTTTCTCTAGAAGTCTCTTTATCAACTGCTCAATTAGAGAAAACCAACGCCGATTTACCCGGGAGCCTTTGGATGCAAAATGATTTGTTCTCAACAATGGTTGAAAATGGTCACATAACAAAGAAGATGAAGATGGAGAATTTACAAATGCTCTTAGTGAAGCTATAGATATCGCAAGTGGAAAGACTTATTTGATGAGTCAAGTCAAGCAAACAGATTAAGGAGATATAACAGAATCTCCAAAAGGCACAGCGGAACATGGTCACTCTATCACCTTGACTGAAGCTGAACATAGGTTGTTGATACTTCATTAGGTACTCCTGATGCAGAACAAAAGAGTGGAAGTCATAATTCTGTTGATGTCAATGATGACATGGAGTATCCTATTCCTTCAAATTTTGAAGTTCAAATGTCCGACTAGAAGCAAAAGAGTTCACATCTCTTCAAAATGTAATCACACCCTTAGACTCTGGTATTCAACCTAGTTCTAAGGCAAGGAAAATGTTTTCCCTCTCAGTGTTGTTTTCTCAAATCGAGCCTAAGAACATCAAAGAAGCATTGAAAAATGCTAACTGGATGGATGCTATGCAAGAAGAACTCCATCAATTGAGAGGTACCAAGTGTAGCACCTGGTCCCTAGGCCTTCAAATAGAACAATGATTGGAACCTGGCCCATAAGAATCTTACTTGAAGGCTACCAAGGGAATTTTGAGGTATCCTAAGGGAACGCAGGACCTAGTCCTCGTCTATTTTTCAGGAGATACTTTTGACTTGGGTGGATATGTTGATGCTAATTATGATGAATATCTAGTGGATAGAAAGAGCAGATCTGGAACAACACATTTTCTGGGGTCATGCTTGATCTCATAGGGTATAAAGAAACAAACTGTGTGGCTCTTTCTACTGATGAAATTGAATATGTGGTTGCTACTTTTTGTTGTTCTCAATTACTATAGATCAAGAAATATCTTGAATACTTTGGTGTATTTACAGCTTTAAACCTGTACAACAAAAGAGGACAAAGCACATTGATGTGCGACATCACTTTTTGAGGGATATTGTTGAAAAGGTTCCGATTTGTATGAAGTTCTGGAAGATGGAGGACCAGGTAGTATACATCTTCACCAAGGCATTGAGCAGTGAACACTTTGAAAGAAATCATCTAGAGTTGGGGTTGATCAATCTTAAATAAAGACTTGGTCTCTCGATGATTGGCTATATAAAGAAGTAAAGGTACAATGATCACATCTAACTCAAATCTATACAGTTACTGGTATACATACATGGCAGTTTGATGACGTCCAAATCCACTATTAAAAGTAAATGGACACATTCGCATGTAATATAATTTACCCAACTAGGAGTCGGGGTCGATCCCACAGAGAACAATATGTAGGCGATTAGAAATGTAAGAGAATTATCACTTGCTATGTAATGCCAAACACTTAGAATTGGTTTTTGGAAAATATTTATATCTAAATGCGGAAATGTAAACTAACCTCAAAATAAAGTAAAATGATCAATGGCTACAAGGATGAATGCATCGAGAATTACACTCAAGTAACGATCCAATGTATTTCATGATTTTACAAATATGAGCAAGTTTATGTTAACTGGCCACGAATAATAATTCTTGATTAGCTTATTTCGAAGACTAACAAGACTTCCTAATTGAATTATCCCTAAAATAATTAAGAGATTAAGCACACCCAAAATGGCTACAAATAGTTCAATCCTTTCCCTAGGTAGAATCTATAAAATGAGGGTTAACGCCTCAAGTTTTTGTTAATTAATCTTTCCCAACCCCAAATTGTCTTTTCCAAAATTAATTCGGAGTTAATGGGCGATTCCTAGGGTTAGATAATCTTGTTGTAAACATTAAAGAACAATAATAATTAAAGTAACAATAACTCACTTCATAAATAAATGAAAATCATTCAATACATAAGCACAACAAGGTATTTAATCCACACTTTAACTATGAATATTTTCATAAACAAGATTCAAGTGTTGGAAATAAATACTACACACTTAAATATTCAATAAAAATCAAGAAAATGAAGAAATAAATATAAATGGGTAAGAAATCCTTAACCACAAGCTTCAAATCTTCAAGAACCAAGTGTGTGTGCAAACCCTAGCTTCCAAACTTGTTCTCCCTAAGTCTAAGAACTGAAAATATGCCAAAGATTTTCAAAGATCTTCTAGGTTGAGTATTTGTGGTTTGGAAGTGAGAATATGTGAAATGCCTAAATTGCACAGGTCTGATGCCTGTTGACCGCACCTGCGGCTGACTTCATGCAGATGCGGATACCTTATTGCAGAAGTGGGATGTTGAAGTTTGTCTGACATCACAGATGCGGACACCTAAAGCGCAAATGCGCTACCGCAGAAGCAAAAATTTACTCACATAAGCGATTTCTTGGCAAAAGGCCCAGCTTCGCATATGCGTTCCCACTCCCGCAGATGCGGGGTCGCTTATGCGACCACTATTCCGCAGATGCGGAATCACTGGAGAGATTTGCATTATTTTCACCCCTTTTTTGCTGAATTCCATTTCAATTCAGTTCAAATCACTTCATAGCATCATTTACCTAAAAATCTAACAATACACACCATAAACAATCTTATATTATAGTTAAAGGACATAAAAGCTAAAGAAAAGAGACTAGAATGAGTTCTAAAATCACCACTAATCAACACCCCCAAATTAAACCTTTATCTTGTCCTCAAACAAATCAAAATCAACACTTTAATGCAGATCTATCATTTAAAACACAAGTGGTATTGCTATTATTTCCAAATGAAATTCTCCAATTAAGCACCATACTTATGGATTTGGTTGGTACTAATAATTAGGCTCAAGTATGTGCATCTTTCCCGAATGACTCCCTCATTTAAAAATAACTTCAAGAATGTGCAAGGGAGTTTAAAATAATCAAGTGACAGGAATAAGCCTCAAGAAGTGACTCAAAAGTACTAGTCCACTACATATGCTCAATTTACTCAATTTCACCAATCCTTCCTAATTCATGTGCCCTCACAAGAAAGAAAGTCCCAAAATTACTATATTTACAATAAAACAAAAGGGAAAAATTTACAAAGACACTCGCTATCACAAAGAGTTTCAAGTGTTACAACATCTCATACCATAAGCTTGCCCTTATTTTAATTCATCGCCTAATCAAGAACATTCGGTTGGAGGTCCCATAAGGATTTTTTAAGCTTGTAATGTAGGTTTAGGAAAGGGTCAAATAAGCATTTGGATACAATTGACTTCACCTTCCTTGAATACTACTCACATTTGTGTTTCTTTTTGCACTTTCTTTCTTTTCAAACCACATAGCCTCATTGGCATCTAGTTACCAACATAGAACTACCTTGCATACCTCTCTAATTTTATTCAAGTCTCCATATTTATATACATACATATATTTCTCCACCATATTTTTTTTCACTTTTAATTTTATTTTATATATACATATTTTCTTTTAGAGCTTGAATAATTTAATATGAACACTTTGAGGTATGCTCCTACACTTAATGTACAACCTTACCAATTTTCAGTTTGACACCACACCCCCCCCCCCAACTTAGGCTTTTAGCCTCATTCTCAATGTTCAAGGAGGGACGGGTTCAAAAGAGGGAATTATTTTACAAAAGGGGAGAGGTTTGTAATGAGGTGGCCAAAGAAAAGGTTCAAGGCTCAAATAGGGTACTAGTGATATTATTTATGCAATGGTAGGCTTGAAAGGCTAAAGAGAATTCCCAAATAACATAAAGAGTGCCTAAAATCATCCCTCCAACAAACATACTATCATTAGCGTTGAAAGACCAACCGGGCAAGTTCTAGATGATAGAAGTAAACACAAGATTCATTTGTACAAATACTAACACACATGGCACATGAATTAATTATGACGACCCAACCCGTCGTCTCGTGTGTTACTGCTCCATTTTCCCCATTTATTTCTTCTTCATGTTTCAGTACCAGCATTTGGTGAGTTAGAGTCGAATCGGTTTGGTTTTGGTAGGAAATGGGACATTTAGTCTCTTTAAGGAAGGGCTTATATTGGAAAAGTAAACGGGATGTCGACTATTGAGTTAAAAGGTTTGGATATGGTTTCCGGTGATTTGGTTAGCTTCGGGGGATGATTTGTAACTTAAGAGTGCGATCAGAATTGGTTTTGGAGGTTCGGTGTAGAATTAGGCTTGAATTGGTAAAGTTAGTATTTTGGCGAATTCCGGTTGGTTGGTGAGATTTTGATCCGAGGGTCATAATGGAGTTTCGAGAGTTGCAGTAGCTCCATTAAGTGCTTTTGGATGTGCGTGTTAAATTTCAGGTCATTCGGAGGTGTTTTGGTAGGGTTTTTGATCGAATGCGTGTTTCGGAAGTTTTGAAGAAACTTAGGCTTGAATCTGATGTGAATTGATTATTTTGGTGTTGTTTGATGTGCTTTGATGATTGGAACAAGTTTGTATGATGTTTTGGAATATGTTGGTGCCTTTGGTTGTGGTCCCGAGGGCCTCGGGGTGATTTCGGATGGCTAGACGGAGGTTTTGAACTTTGAATTGTTGCAGAAAATTGCCCAGCTGTTGCAGACCAAAATTGGTCTTCGCGTTCGCGTCTGTAGGCACCCGTTCGCGGAAGGGAAAACATTTAGACCATCGCGTTCGCGTGGGGTGGCCACGCGTTCGCGTAAAAGGGGGACTGGGGCCCTGCCAAGATTGTTCAACGCGTTCGCGACATGGTGTTCGCGTTCGCATAGGGAGAGGAGCTTGGGAATCGCGTTCGTGGTATAGGGATCGCGTTCACGAAGCAGGGGTTCATGAAGCATCGCGTTCGCGGTCTTGGAGCCGCATTCGCGTAGGCTTAAATAATGGTCAGCAAAGTTTGTTCATCGCGAACGCGGAGGTTTTGACCGCGTTCGCGTAGAGTTAAATCTGGGTGAAAAAAAGGGTTTTTATATTATTTCATCCGCTAGTCCATTTATTATTTCCTCCATTGTTGACCACCTTAAGAGCTTTTTCATAGAAATTGAAGAGGATTTTGACGGGAATTGATTGGAGGTAAGTCTCGTGACCTAGAAACGCTATTTTATTGAAGAATCAACCTTTAATTCTTGGAAATTTGGGTAAAAATTGGAAGAACTAGGGCTTGGTTTTTGAAATGAAAATTTGTGATTTGAGGGGGCATTTGAACTCCGATTTTGGTAAATTTGATATGTACGGACTCGTGGCGAGACGAGGAATCTGGTGATGTCAATTTCGTAATTTTTCGAAAGTGGGCCCGGGGCTCGAGTTTTGCTAGTTTCGAGACTTTTGCTATTTCTCGATTGTTTTCGATTGGGTATTGTTCCCTTAGCATATTGTGATGTATTCGCTCTGATTTTGGTTAGATACGACGTGCGTGGAGGCCAGTTTGAGGGTCAAAGGCATCGCAGGCTAGAGATTTCATCGGTTCGAGGTGAGTAATACTTGTAAATGATATCCTGAGGGTTTGAAATCCCGGATTTGCACCCATAGTGCTATATTGAGGTCACTTGCACGCCATATAGAGAGCGAGAAGTAGAGCACCATTGGGGATTGTGACTTGGTCCGTCCCAGTTGTTGATTTTACCGCATATTTCATTATGACTTGTTGTTTTTCACTATGACTTGGGCTTATTGCCATAATTGGGGCTTATTGCTGACTGTTTGAACTCATTGTGAGATATCATCACTATTTTCCTCACTATTTGAAATATTATTTAAATTCAGTCCATTTGAATTACACTGTTTCATGAACTCAGCTATATTTTTACTCAACCTTGAGTTTTTAACTGATATTGAACCATTGTTGGAGCAGAGCATTATTGTTTTACTGATGCCCGAGGGGCTTATGATTATTCTTGGACTGATTGAGGCCGAGGGCTATATGTGAGGATATGTTGAGTGATGTGAGGAGGCTTTCAGGCCTCGAGTGTATTGTGAGGAGGCTTTCAGGCCTCGAGTGTATTGTGAGGAGGATTTCAGGCCTTGAGTGTATTGTGAGAAGGCTTTTAGGTCTCATATTGATATGTACAGGCTTTCATGCCTTATTATGATAGCGCTTGGGCTGTAGAAGCCCCTCCAGAGTCTGTACACCCACAGTGAGCGCGAGTACCCATCTAGAACGGACAAATTTTAGACAGTGGTAACAATGGCACTGTTATATGCATTTTGGTCAAGTAACAATGACTGACCAGTTAGGTAACAATGACTGACCAGTCAGGTAACAATGGCACTGTAACACGCATTTTTGGTCAGGTAACAATGATTGACCGGTCAGGTAACAATGACTGACCAGGAACATAAATTATGCCCGAGGGGCCGGAACTATTTTTGAATTATTGCCTGAGGGGCGAACTTTGATGCGCTCATCTTGCATATTTACTTGTATTTTTACCTGTTATACTGTGGTAATTTTGCCCGAGGGGCGAATTTTCTATGCTTATCATCACTGAATGATCGAAATCATTTTCGTAATTATTGAAAAGATCACTTTCAAAAGAGATTTGAACTAAGCCAAGGTATTTCTAAAAATTTCACTATTTTCTCATAAAGTTGTACTCGGCTTCTATACAGCATGTTGGTTGCTTTACATGATTTCTTGCTGCTCAGTTATTATTTACTTTTATTACTTACTGCGTTGGAGTACTCACTTTACTCCCTGCACCTCGCGTGCAAATGCAGGTATCATTCACCCGGTAGCAAGTATGAGCTGGTTGAAGGTATTGCTATTGTAGCTGAGCAAGGCGACCGCCAGCGTTCGCAGCACCGAACTCTATCTTTTGATTCTAGATTTTGTTTGTATATTATTGGCCCTGTAGCAGTGTTCGGACTTCTTTTGATGCTCGTGGCTTGTGACACCCCGGTCGGGCTGTGTTGGGTTGTAAATATCGATTATTATTGTCATTTAGTTGTATTTATCTAAACATTTATGTTTAATAATTTCGAAAGAGGCATTGTTGTTCTGTTGCCTGGCCTTGTCCTCATGAGAGACACCATCACGACTAGTTAGGGAATTAGGTCGTGACAAGTTAGTATTAGAGCCTAGGTTACTAGGTCTCACGAGTCACGAGCAGGTTTAGTAGAGTCTCACGGATCGGTACAGAGACGTCTGTATTTATCTTGGAGAGGCTGCAGAACCTTTAGGAAAACTTCACATTCTTGAAATTCTTATCGTGCATCCTTGATTCAGCTTGAAAGGGACTCTTCAAATTCCTTCCATGTGTTTGTATGCGCACATTAGAGCTCAGTATCAGATGTGCCTTGATGGCTTGTGATTCCCCGATCAAGGGGCGAGATGTAATCTTTGTGAGTTTATGTTGGGCCAGTATGGAGGACTTGAAGCCGGATCCTTGCCTATGGCTTGAGCACCGAGGTGCTGATTATGTGAGCAAGTGTTTTGAACTTATATGTTCTGTATTGTCCCTATTAGCCAGAATGGTGGTTTGGTATTCATGTGATAAGTATGTTAGTACTGCGAGATGTATCTATATGAATTGGTAGTGATAAAGAAGTCTGCTAGATAATAGATGAACTATTAAGTGATTCGATTCCTATTGTGATTTGATGTGTAGCCGAATATGGGCGCGTGAAGAATATTTTTGTGTCCCCTTGTTAGGGAGTGAAATGCATTACATGTAGCGGAATAAGTTCAGACCCAGGAAGACTAAATGATTGTGTAACGTATATGATAGTGGGAGGTATGCAGAAATATTAAATTGAGGCAAAACAGGTGGGTTATCTCCTGCGGAGTGTTCTTAAGTGGTATGATCCTTATGTGTATGTTAGAAATCTCATGTGTAATTGAAGCGTACGTGTTGAAATTTGAAAATTCTGGTCGCCTAAGAGAGTGGACTCAACTGATGTGGGGATGAATGCGAGATTTGCAGGGGATTACAGTGCTAGATGATCTGTGTTTTCACAAACTTGTAGATGAATTGAGTTTAATCTCACTATGGCATTGTGGTATCATTAGAGTAAAAGTGCTATGAGAGTCCTGATATATGGCTTTGAGCCAAGTTGGGGATTTTGTTGTTGATTAGCTGATTGCACGGTCATGTGCTATGTTGGTTCCATTTCGAGAAATGCTGGCGGATCAGTTCTGGTTGCAAAAATTGAGTCGAGGGTGGGACGAGTGAAGCAAAATTTTGACAAAGGTTATATGGTACTTCGTAGATGTGTGGAAATAATAGGATGTCTTGAGTTGTTGTTGATAAAAAATTCTTAGTGTAAATAGAAGGAAGTTTTTTGGTTGTATCGGAATGAGATCATGTACTGCGGTGTCAGAGTGATAATAAGGCACGAATGGTTATGTCCGTTTGATTAGGTAAATTGCAGTTCGAATACGAAGTAGATGACTCTCGAGAATGGTTTCAATCTGTTCAAGATTCTACATGTAATAATAAGGTGCCTTAAGGTCCATATGTGGTTAGAGAATATGTTTTATTGAAAAACGTCAAGACTTGTGGTATTTTTATGTTAATTATGGGATTCGATGCATCAGTATCAAGAAAATAAAGGTAACAGATTTGGATTCACAGAAAGTTATTCATAGTAGATTATTTTGGGAATGTGGTGTTTCTGGGAATATTTGAGAGAGTATTCAGTGGCCTATGGGTCTTTGACAGTGTGGTCTTATGCTTGGGTCTCGTGTAGTGAACCTGGGTTGAGGCATTGTGGTGCTACAACAAGAGGGGATATCAAGTTGATCATGAATGAGAAAGAAAATTAAATATATGGAATAGCTTGATAGTAGACCAAATCGGTATGGTAAGGGTATGATTAATTCTTTGTATGTGTTCGAGGTAATGAGCCTTACAGGTATTGTGTGGCAAAGCTTTTGAGTTCTGACATCTTGCTTAGCTTGGTTTGGATAGTAGGATTCAGTCCTGGCAATTTAGCTTGTGCAAATGGAATTGGCAAAGATGTTCTTGTTGGATTTTATCGTGGTTTGGAGATGAATATATTTTCTATGGATATGCGAAGCATGGAATGTGTAATGATTTTCTTCCAAATGGGATCAGTGGAAGTTGTTGGCTAGGTGAGTTACAGTTCAGTTCTGAAAAGAATTTCATAAAACTCTTAAGTAAAGAGTAACCTCAGATAACGAAGAAAATGATATTGCTAATTGGAAGTGATTTGATGAGAGTATTTGTCTCAGAAAGGGGTAATGCATTTAGACTGATGATATTTCAGTAGTATTGCGACACTTTCCTGCTAGATCGACTGCTGATATCTGAGTTTGTTTGATGGCATAGGGGAATTTTAGAATATCTTTCATGGAATGATTTGGATACTCGAGGTGTAATATATATTCATACTGCAGAATTTGGAGATCAGGTACAGTGATTCGTGTGCTATATGGAGTTGGAGATTGGGAGTTCTCAGGTACAGACTGTGTAGTGGTTGCGGATCATGTGTATTGGTACCGTTAGCAGCTATTGGGACTTGGAAGCCCGAGTGGATCTTTCTTTGCTTGGTATATTAGATTCTGGGTATGATATTGGGGTGTAGACTGGTTTTCTCAGTGTTGGGTTATTCTAGACTATTGTGTTGTGGGTTATGTCAGAAAATGCCACAGGTTGCGTGGCGGAGTGCATCGGATTATGTTCTAGCAGAGTGGTTGTATTCCAAAGACCAGCGAACGGCTGGGAAGGATTGCTTTTCTTAATTTGGCCTTCATGATGGATGTCAGTGCAGAGGTTTCTACCATTGATTCAGTTCCGATATTGAGATACTCTTTCGGATGCATTTCTTGTGGCCGGGCATGTCGCCGAGCGAGATTGTGGATTGCGGTATTTATTTGGTGCCGGGCACCGTATCGTACGACTCTAACAGGAGTTATAATAGTGGAAGGAGCAACTTCAGGCTTCTTGATATTGAGTTCGTTGGCAGGCCGAGGTGGCTACGTATTTAGCTTGAGTTAGCTTGGTTGGCCTCGAGTTGTATTGTGAGGGATAGGTTGATTCGATCGTTATTGAACTTGTTGGTGATTTGGGGAGGATCTATGAGTTGCTTTCTGTGCTGTGAGATGTTATGATTTGTTGGTTATGGACATATGTGGTGCGGTTCTATTGAAGATTCAGAGAGGAAGTCGAACGGGAAGAGTAATTGAGTGTTGCTCGGCATATGGAGTATTGGTTATGGCCTATTGGGTTGCGTGCATGTGTTATTTATTTCACCGTGGGTGTAATGGATTGCTTGGTTTCAGACATCAATTTGTGCATGGCTGTCTATTTTGAGCATGATGACTTGAGGTGTTTCATGTGTAACAATGTTTGGATGGGATAGCGCGTTGTGACGAGGCCACGTGAAGTTATGACCTTTCGAGGAAGATTCAGGTACTCTATTTCTATGATGTGAGATGGGTTCTCGGCCTTGTGTTGTAATGGTACTTATGAACTTGAGTTACAGCTCTTTCGTTTGAGTCATTTGTCACGATTTGAGTATGTTCAGACTGTTTCTCATTGGTGCATATATTATGCAAGTTGTGTCTTTGGCCTGTGTCGAGGTGTCTTATCACTAGGGTGGTGTGTTAGATTCGAGATGACCATTGGAGTCATTAATGAATACGAACGGATTTGATTTCAGCTTGTTAGAGGGATAATATCGGTGTTTAGCCCGAAAATCTATCGTGGTATTAGTCAAATGGGAGTGGCTTTATGTATGGGTGATCTGAGGAATGGTTACAGTTTATTGCGTGTTTTATTTATCGTTGGACGTACATGAAGGTGATGGAATAAGACTTAAGCTAATAAAAGGTTTTCTATCTGTATTTGGTTGTTGTGGGTAACTACGGTGAATAGAAGTTATCGTTTCAAGTGCTTGGATTATGTGGTATATCATGTGATTTCACGGAGGTTGCAGGTATGGGTTATTACAGCTGGTTCGGACTTATTTTGAGTATAGATGTGAGGTTCTGATCTTGTGTATGATTTCGGAAAGTGTAATGTGATTCTACGGCATATGGTTCGGATGGACTGTGAAATTTCAGCTATATTGTGTTATCGGAACTATGCGAGATAGGGTGATGAGGGATCACCCCGAGTATATGCTTGGTAAGGTCATTCAGCTATTGGGTTGCCTCTAGTACAACTCTGGGTACGCTCGATGATGAGCGTTGGTTTAAGTTGGGAAGGATGTCACGACCCGACCCGCCGTCTCATGTGTTACTGCTCCGTTTTCCCCGTTTATCGCTTCTTCATGTTTCAGTACCGGCATTTGGTGAGTTAGAGTCGAATCGGTTTGGTTTTGGTAGGAAATGAGACATTTAGTCTCTTTAAGGAAGGCATATATTGAAAAAGTCAACCGGATGTTGACTATTGAGTTAGAGAGTTTATATGTGGTTTCCGGTGATTCGGTTAGCTTCGGGGGATGATTTGTGACTTAGGAGTGCGATCGGAATTGGTTTTGGAGGTTCGGTGTAGAATTAGGCTTGAATTGGCGAAGTTAGTATTTTGGCAAATTCCGGTTGGTAGGTGAGATTTTGATCCGGGGGTCAGAATGGAATTCCAAGAGTTGCAGTAGCTCTGTTAAGTGATTTTGGATGTGCGTGTTAAATTTCTGGTTATTCAGAGGTGTTTTGGTAGGGTTTTTGATCGAATGCGTGTTTCGGAAGTTTTGAAGAAACTTAGGCTTGAATCCGATGTGAATTGATGATTTTAGTGTTGTTGGATATGTTTTGATGATTGGAACAAGTTCGTATGATGTTTTGGGATATGTTGGTGCCTTTGGTTGAGGTCCCGGGGGCCTCGGGGTGATTTCGGATGGCTAAACGGAGGTTTTGAACTTTGAATTATTGTAGAAAATTTCCCAGTTGTTGTAGACCAACATTGGTCTTCGCGTTCGCGTCTGTAGGCACGCGTTCGCGGAAGGGAAAACATTTAGACCACCGCATTCGCGTGGGGAGGCCACGCGTTCGTGTAGAAGGGGCCTGGGGCCCTGCCAAGATTGTTCAACGCATATGCGACATGGTGTCCGCGTTCGCGTAGGGAGAGGAGCTTGGGAATCGCGTTCGCGCTATAGGGATTGCGTTCGCGTAGCAGGGGGTCATGAAGCATCGCGTTCGCAGGCTTGGAGTCGCGTTCGCGTAGGATTAAATAATGGTCAGCAAAGTTTTTTCATCGCGAACGCGGGGGTTTTGACCGCGTTCGCGTAGGGTTAAATCTGGGAGAACAGAAGGGTTTTTATATTAATTCATCCGCGAGTCCATTCATTATTTCCTCCATTGTTGACCACCTTAAGAGCTTTTTCGTAGAAATTGAAGAGGATGTTGACGGGAATTGATTGGAGGTTAGTCTCGTGACCTAAAAACGCTATTTTATTGAAGAATCAACCTTTAATTCTTGGAAATTTGGGTAAAAATTGGAA
Source organism: Nicotiana glauca (assembly GCA_026770625.1). Lineage (NCBI taxonomy): Eukaryota > Viridiplantae > Streptophyta > Magnoliopsida > Solanales > Solanaceae > Nicotiana > Nicotiana glauca. The sequence continues at coordinate 36,691 of MU706821.1, forward strand.
GATCTAGGGCTTGGTTTTTGAAATAAAAATTTGGGATTTGAGGGGGCATTTGAACTCCGATTTTGGTAAATTTGATATGTACAGACTCATGGCGAGACGAGGAATCGGGTGATTTGAATTTCGTAACTTTTTGGAAGTGGGCCCAGGGCTCGAGTTTTGCTAGTTTCGAGATTTTTGGTATTTCTCGATCGTTTTCGATTGGGTATTTGTCACGACCCCAGTTCACCCTCCATGAACATGTCGTGATGGCACCTAGTCCCTATGACTAGGTAAGCCTAACAATGCGGAAGATAAACCAAAATTTGCGGAAGAAA
>MU706821.1:38873-51990 GCA_026770625.1 Nicotiana glauca
GGAATACAATCAACATAGAAGACTCAAATCCTAAGGGGAAGTCCCCCACACAAGGTTAGGCAAGATACTTACCTCGAACCGGCTAACATCAACTAGCAAACACGTTCTTGCCACGAGTTCTCGACTCCAAATGGCCCAAATCTAGTCAATTAAATCACACATTGTAAATAATATTGCAAACAACTGATTCCACTATAAAATTTAGGGCTAGGGCGCGAAAATAGGTAAAATGACCAAAATGCCCCTCCAGCTAACATCTCGAAATCGAATAATTTTCACATTTTCAGAACCCCCGTACTCTCACGAGTCCAACCATATAAAAATCTCCTAAATCGGAGGTCAGATGCCCATTCAAATCACAATAACTAAGTCTAAGAAGTTTCATCCAATTTTCCACAATTTTGACCTTGAATTCGAATTTTAATGGTGGATTTAACTAGATATTGATAGAAAACAACTAAATGAGGTTAAAGAAACATTACCCACTAATCTTCTCTTCAAAATCCACCCAAAATCGCCTTCTCCCGAGCTCCCAATTGATTTTCCAATTTTTGAAACAAACCCTCGGATTATTCTATTTCATACCAGCGATTTTCGCTTCTGCGGTCCTGCTTTTGCGGAAAACCAACCGCTTCTGCGGTTTCTCTCAATTAGCCGATCAGCCGCTTTTGCGGTCCACCAATCACAGAAGCGAGTTCGCTTCTGCGGAACTCACACCGCTTCTGCGGTTCCCAAGCCAACGCCCACTTTTCGCTCCTGCGGTTACCAAGCCGCTTCTGCGGCTCCGCTTCTGCGGCTCCGCTTCTGCGGTTCCCGAGCCGCAGAAGCGGAAATAACAGAAGGCCTGCTGCAATTTTCTTCTAACTTCAAAATTTACCCGTTGAGCATTCGAAATACACCCGAGGCCCCCGGGACCTCAACCAATCATACACAAAAGACATATAACCTAACACGGACTCGCTCGTAGTCCCAAATCACATAACACAACATCGAAACGACGAATCAAAACAAAAAATCAAGCTTATGAACTTAAAACAAGTCTTCAAACAACGAATCTCATGCCGAAACCTATCAATTCAACTCGGAATGATGCCAAATTTTGCAGACAAGTCCAAAATGACATAATGGAGCCGTTCCAACTCTCGAAATCGCATTCCGACCCCGATATCCCAAAAGTCAACTGTGGGTCAAGCTTCTTCATTTTCCAACTTGAACTTTCGCCGAAATGCCTCAACACTCTACGGACCTCCAAATCTGAATCAGGGCGCGCACCTAAGTCCAAAATCACCATACGAAGCTGGTGAGATCATCCACTGCCCATTCCGGGGTCGTTTACCCAAAAGTCCAATTCCGGTCAGTTTTTCACCGTTCTAACTTCCAAAATAAGGTTTCTTCTCTACATTTGACTCTAAACCATCTGAAAGCCGAATTCCACCATGCACGCAAGTCGATACTCTTATTCCAAAGCTATTCCAGACCTTATGCCACCAAACGGGGCTTGATTTCTCAAAACGACTGGTCGAGTCATTACAGTGTTGTTCCCTTAGCATATTGTGATGTATTCGCTCTAATTTTGGTTATATACGATGCGCGTGGAGGCCGGTTTGAGGGGAAATGGCTTCGCGGGCTAAAGATTTCACCAGTTCGAGATGAGTAATACTTGTAAATGATATCCTGAGGGTTTGAAACCCCGGATTTGCACCTATAGTGCTATATTGAGGTGACTTGCACGCCAGATAGAAAGCGTGGGGTAGAGCACCATTGGGGAATTTGACTTGGTCCATCCCGGTTGTTGATTTTACGTCGTATTTCACTATGACTTGGGCTTATTGCCATAATTGGGGCTTATTGCCGACTGTTTGAACTCATTGTGAACTATCATCACTGTTTTCCTCACTATTTGAAATATTATTTGAATTCAGTCCATTTGAATTACACTATTTCATGAACTCAGCTATATTTTTACTCAACCTTGAGTTTTTAACTGATATTGAACCATTGTTTGAGCTGAGCATTATTTTTTTATTGATGCCCGAGGGGCTTATGATTATTTTTGGACTGATTGAGGCTGAGGGCTATATGTAAGGATATGTTGAGTGATGTGAGGAGGCTTTCAGGCCTCGAGTGTATTGTTAGGAGGCTTTCAGTCCTCGAGTGTATTGTGAGGAGGCTTTTAGGCCTCAAGTGTATTGTGAGGAGGCTTTCAGGCCTCAAGTGTATTGTGAGGAGGCTTTTAGGCCTCATATTGATATGTACAGGCTTTCAGGCCTTATTATGATAGCATTTGGGCTGTAGGAGCCCCTCCGGAGTCTGCACACCCACAGTGAGCGCGGGTACCCATCTAGAACGGACAAATTTTAGACAGTGGTAACAATGGCACTGTTATACGCATTTTGGTCAGGTAACAATGACTGACTAGTCAGGTAAATATGACTGACCAGTGGTAATAATGGCACTATAACACGCATTTTTGGTCAGGCAACAATGACTGACCGGTTAGGTAACAATGACTGACCTGGAACATAAATTATGCCCGAGGGGCCAGAACTATTTTGTAGATATTGCCCGAGGGGCAAACTTTGATGCGCCCATCTTGCATATTTACTTGTATTTTTACCTGTTATACTGTGGTAATTGTGCCCGAGGGGCAGATTTTTTGTGCTTATCAGCACTGACTGTTCGAAATCATTTTCGTAATTATTGAAAAGATCACTTTCAAAAGAGATTTGAACTAAGCCAAGGTATTTCTAAAGATTTCAAAGATTTCACTGTTTTCTCAGAAAATTGTACCCGGCTTCTATACAACATGTTGGTTGCTTTACGTGATTTCTTGCTGCTCAGTTATTATTTACTTTTATTACTCACTGAGTTGGAGTACTCACTTTACTCCCTGCACCTCGCGTGCAGATGCAGGTATTATTCACCCGGTAGCGGGTTTGAGCTGGTTGAAGGTATTGCTATTGTAGCTGAGCAAAGTGACTGCCAGCGTTCGCGGCACCGAACTCTGTCTTTTGATTCCAGATTTTGTTTGTATATTATTGGCCCTGTTGCGGTGTTCAGACTTCTTTAGATGCTCGTGACTTGTGACACCCCGGTCGGGCTGTGTTGGGTTGTAAATATGGATTATTATTGTCATTTGGTTGTATTTATCTAATCATTTATGTTTAATAATTTCAAAAGAGTCGTTGTTGTTCTGTTGGTTGGCCTTGTCTTCATGAGAGGCGCCATCACGACTAGTTAGGGAATTGGGTCGTGACATTAATCAAGATGGATTAATTTCATTTTCTAATAAGAGTATCTAGAGAAATATTATTCAAACTAGCAGACAAAGAGTCACTAAAAGAGCCAAAAATGTATCACAAAAATTATTCTTCACCATGAAACTTACTTGCTTTAGTTCAAAACCAAAATTCGGAGGGGTATTCTTAATTCACATTTCACATACAAGAGACTAATTTTATTAGTACCAAATAATTCAAAAGTCTCCTCCTAGCAAAACAAGACTAATTCTCTTAAGAAAGTTGTCACGCCATTTATCATAGGAAAAAGTCATCCGGTTCACTTCAAAAATGTTCCTTCGAAAAGAACTGTAGCATGAAGAAATCCCAAGGAAATAATAAAATAAAATAAAAACTCAAAGAACAAAACTACTAAAAAAGATACTAAAATAAAAGCGACTAATATAAATATCATAAACTACTAAAGAAAATAAATAACGAAAGAAAGATAAAAATAAACTAATCACAACAAGCTCAGCGAGGGAACCTGCTACACAAAATAGCCCAGCAAGGGCACACAATATTCATAACAACACAATAAGCCCAGCAAGGGCACACAATATCCATAGCAACAAAATAAGCCTGGCAAGGGCACATAATATCATAGTATGAATATAGTATACTCCTACAGCCACCCCCAACTAAAAATATTGCAGTGTCCTCACTGCATAATATCAAATATAAAGCACAAATAGTTAGAGGGTCTCCTTGAGGTCTGCATCAGACTAGCAGACTGTGGGAAGACGGCTGATCAATGCTATGCTAAACTCGTAGCCTCATCATCGTCGGTCTCATCATCATCATCATTATCACCATCACCAGCCTCTGACATAAAGTAGTACTCCTCGCTATCATCCTTTTCCCTCACTAGTATCTTCTTGCCTGCGTTTCCCCATTTGAAGATGGCCTTTATGCCTCTCCATATTTTTATCATGAACTTGATCTTCTTCTTGTTCCTCTCTTTCTCCTTCTTGAAGTCTAACTGGAGATCTACATGCGGCTTGGCCAAGTGGCCGTAGACTGTCTCAAGTCTGGTAACTGATGCTGCCAACTTCTCATTAGACTCTTTCTAACTCTTCTGCGCATCTAAGTAACTCTTCATTTCTTCCCTGGAGAAGTAGAGGGCCCAGGATGGGAGAATAAAGGCCCACTCGGAAGCTGTGACACTAACTCTCGGATGGATGCAAGCTTGGATTTTAGCACCATAAATGGTCCCTCAGGTGCAGCTGCCTGTGAAGATGACTCTGAACCAGCAACCGTGATGGTGACCTTCCTTTTCTTGCTTTTGAATTCACTACCCTCTCTTATTAGTCTCAGTAGGTGAAATGTTTTATCAGCTGGTAACCATCTATCGGTGCTACGCACCTCGAGCTCTGCCCCCATGCATAACTGCGTGATCAACGAAGGGAACATCATCCCTGCATCCTTGTCCCGCAAATACTCCCCCAGTTCCTGCAGGATATAGTAGCTGACATTCACAGGAATGCCGTCCAGGATGCATGCAGTGATCAATGCCTTGGTTTAGTGGACATCTGAGACGTTTCCACAAGGAGACACCCTGTTGCAGAGGATGTACAACCACATTTTTGCTTCATCTGTGAAGTCAATTGACCTCAAACCTTTACTCTGGTTTCCCCATTTGGCTCTCATGCTTGGAGGGTAGAGATTAGAGACAAGACATTCCCCATTGTCACACTGATCTTTCTCTCGCACCGGCTCCATTGGATAGTTATGGATCGCAAGGGTGTCATTTATCTGTTCTATCCCAAACCTTACCAATTTTCTTCTAATGATGAGTTGTGGGTTGGCAAAGTCTGTGCGCTTAAGGTTAGCATAAAATTTGTGAACCCACTCCTCATTAGCTTTGCATGGAGTGGGAATGAAGCATGACCATCCGGAGGCATTGACACAGGCATAGAAATATGGGAGCTTCTCGGCCAATTTTTCCTCGTTGATCCTATTTTCAAGCACTATATTTTTGGTGATGAGGTTGACATAGTATATGCGCTGACGGTCAACTAACATGAAGCATTAGTTATCAAATGGTTCCTCAACCTCCTCCTCAATTTCATGTTTTTGTGGGGCATTTTCGTTCATGTGCGGTTCCATTTTAGATCAAAGTACCTTCATAAAATCAAAAACAAAGTTAGTCAAGCAATAGAATCATGTTAAGCAATTTGAAACACTACAATTAGGCCAAATAATCAACTTGAACGTGCTCGGGAAGGCCCTGTTGCAAAGCCACTAGAATTGGCAGTTCTGCCCAGTTTTCGCATCTGCGAAACAGTAACCACAGGAGCGGTTCTGCTTCTACAAAATTTTCACTGCATCTGCGGTTTTTCTCAGATTGGCCAAAATCGCACCTGCAGAAAAGTCATCGCATGTCCAATAACACATATGCGGTAAAAGTTCTGCATCTATGGTGCTAGATCAAGGGTTCAAACCCAGATTTTTTTACAATATTTTTCTATTCTTAAACCTGAGTTTGGCACCTAATCTATACTCAAGACTTCTAAATTAGTGTAATACATGAAATTATGGTTCTATTGAGACCGGTTTTGTGGTACTTAGCAAGAAATTTTCTTTTAATCATTTTGTCGAACACTTTGTAAGTCGTTTAGAAAAGCTTCTTCTTCACACAATTTGGGTACTCAGATTTCCCACAAATTTGATTCTACAATAGCAGCACATACATATGAATCTCTCAACCAATTTCCCTCACTTCCTAAAACTAACAACAATTAAATCAAAAAAAGAAACATCAAATAAAATTTAAAAAAATTGTGGGGTTGTTGCAATGAAGAAGAAGAGGGAAAGAACGAAAAAAAACTAGAAGAGATGAGTGGATGGGAGATACTTGTGGTGACTTGTGCAAGAGCAGTAGAGTGAGATCAGTACAGTAGTGTGAGATATGGGGGAGTTTGGGGTTTTGGGAGAAGTGCAGTATGTAGAGAATACAAACTTCTATTTTTTAAAATCTGCTCGATTTCTGCATCTGCGGCGTGGCATATGCGGCCAGTAACACACTTCTGCAGAAATTGATGCTTCTGTGGTATTAGAACTGCTTCTGGTGACCACATCTGCGATAAAAAATCCACAGATGTGCTTACACCAGAAGATTGATGCACATATTTTTAGCCACTATTTTTGTGCACTCCAACATCCCGAACTCCTTAATTCAACTCCAAAAAATCTGAAACTTGGCATATTAGTCAACAATAATATACTAAGCTATTCTAAAAATGAAAATTTCAAAAATGACCAAAATTTTTGAAAACTATGGGTTGCCTCCCACCAAGCGCTGCATTTAATGTTGTGGCACGATGCAAGTGAACTTTACCACTTTTCTCACCACTTGGATTATATGAATAAGTCACCTAGCTTGGAATCAAGCTTGTGACCACGAGTGATGGGGAGTGGTAAGTCGATGATCAAGCCAAGCCTTAAATTCTTCATTTTGCACTTCTTAGCTCTCATGTGAGGAATGTCATTTTGCTTTCTTGTTCCCCCAAATTTTAGGTTGTATGGTATGAGTTTTTCCTCCTCGCAGTCTTTCATTAATTCGTGTAGTTCAACTTCCATATCACCACACAATTCCAATGTTGAAAAAAGCTTGGAATGTGACTTCAAACCTCCAACTTGCAATTTTTCTCGGATTTTGACATCCTCTTTTTCCCCGAAATAGAGTCAATTTCAACAATTTTTTCATTTACACTGGATGACTCTAATTCCATATTTTTCTTGGCATCATTAAGACTCATGGAGTGGTTGGCGAATGTTCAATTCTTGAATCCTCAAAGTAAAGCTCACTTTCTTCCTCGGAATTGGACTCTTCTTGGCTTCTTTCCACACTCTCAAGTTGGTGGGCATAGTGAGCCTCAACCAAGATTTTCATTTGATATTCCAAAGTGTGGACATGTTCATCATTGTAAGCCAAGTCTTGTTTCAAGTTCTCGAGTGCAAAGTTATGCTTCTTCTCATTTTCAAGAATGGTATCCAACATGAGCATCATCTTCTCATTTTGAGCATTTGAGAGGTCTTCTTGGTTTTGATCAAGTGCCAAGGGAGGATTTTCGGCTTCCACATCTAAGGAACATTCTTGGCTCTGATTAACTTCCAAGGCATTTTGGACCTCTAAAGCTTCAAGCATTTCTCCCATTTGTGAGTGCAACCTTTCAAGTGCCAAGTCATTTTGGAGACTATTTTCCAAAAGCTCTTCCAAGGAACTTTGTTCTTTGTTTCCTCCTTCAAGTAAGCACATAAAGATGAGCTTGAACTCTCCATTTTGACCATGCTCAACTTCTTCTACATCCATTGCCCTATAATCTTCATCACCAAAAGTAGAATCATCATAGCGGGGACTTGGGAAGGGAAGGACAAATAAGAACAATCATCCCAATGACCATTTTGAAAACCACACTTATCACAAATACTCCACTCATGGGTTTAAGATTGTGTGCACAATCCACCCCCGGGAGAATTTAAACAATTTTGCCACGAGTGTGGTCCTCCACAACAAGGACAAGGGTCATCAAAGTATAAACAACTACTATCCAATCAATTTTTATTATATGATGCCATTTTTCAAAAATAAGGAAACAAACAAGAAAATAAACAAGAAAAATAGACGAAGGTAAGAAAAATATTTACACAAATATTGACAAATTTGAACCAAAGCACTTACGTTTATTTCTCAAAAAGGCTAAATTATGCCAAATTGATCCCCGGCAACGACGCCGATTTTTATGACGTCCAAATCCACTACTAAAATGTAAATGGACATGGTCGCATGCAATATAATTTACCCAACTATAAGTCGGGGTCGAATCCCACAGAGAATAATATGTAGGCGATTAGGAATATAAGAGAATTATCACTTGTTATGCAATGCCAAACACTTAGAATAAGTTATTGGAAAATATTTATATCTAAATGCGGAAATGTAAACTAACCTAGAAAGAAAGTAAAATGATCAATGGCTACAAGGATGAATGCATCGAGAATTACACTCAAGTAATGATCCAATGTATTTCATAATTTTATAAATATGAGCAAGTTTATGTTAATTAGCCATGGATAATAATTCTTGATTAGCTTCTTCTGAAGACCAGCAAGACTTCCTAATTGAATTATCCCTAAAACAATTAAGAGACTAAGCACACCCGAAATGGCTACAAGTAGTTCAATCATTTCCCTAGGTAGAATCTATAAAATGAGGGTTAACGCCTCAAGTTCTTGTCAATTAATCTTTCCCGACCCCAAATTATCTTTTTCAAAATTAATTCGGAGTTAATGGGCGTGTGCTAGTGTTAGCTAATCCCTTTGGAAACATTAAAGAAGAAGAATAATTAAAATAACAATAACTCACTTCATAAATAAATGAAAATCATTCAATACATAAGCACAACAAGGTATTTAATCCACACTTTAATTATGAATATTTCTGTAAACGATATTCAAGTGTTGGAAATAAATACTACACACTTAAATATTCAATACAAAGCAAGTGAAGAAATAAACATGAATGGGTAACAAATCCTTAACTATAAGCTTCAAATCTTCAAGATCCAAGTGTGTGTGCAAATCCTAGCTTCCAAACTTGTTCTCTCTAAGTCTAAGAACTGAAAATATGCCAAAGATTTTCAAAGATCTGCTAGGTCGAGTATTTGTGGGTTTGGAAGTGAGAACATGTAAAATGCCTAAATTGCCCAGGTCTGATGCCTGTTGACCGCACCTGCAGCTGACTTCACGCAGATGCGAATACCTTATCACAAAAGCAGGATGTTAAAGTTTGTCTGACACCGCAGATGCGGATTCCCAAAGCGCAGATGCGCTACCGTAGAAGCGAAAATTTACTCACAAAAGCGATTTCTTGGCAAAAGGCCTAGCTCCATAGATGCGTTCCCACTCCCACAGATATGGGGTCGCTTCTGCAACCACTATTCCACAGACGCGAAATCACTAGAGAGATTTGCATTGTTTTCATCCCTTTTTTGCTCAATTCAATTCAAATCACTTCATAGCATTATTTACATGAAAATCTAACAATAAACACCATAAATAACCTCATATTATAGTTAAAGGAAATAAAATCTAAAGAAAAAAGACTAGAATGAGTGGTAAAATCACCACCATCACAGTTTCAGGACAAAACAAGTAAGAATGACATTGCCCTTCTAGGAGTTTTTGCTCAAATTTTCAAAAACCGTCAAGGAACCTAGTTCTTGTGACTCAGGTTACCAGTCTCTTCAATACTTATATGCCATTTTAAACTGCTGAAGTGTCATTGTGAGTACGTAATTTTTGCCCTAAGCAAATTATTCCAAAAATCCAAACCAAATGATTTCTTATTATTTTTACAATTTTGTTGATAATTGTTGCATTTTTGTATTAATTAGTTGCATAATAATTCATACTAAAATTACAAAAATATATACATATGCATTAGGATTTTTAATTTTTACAATTTTGAAACAGATTAAAGAAAAAAAAAGCATTTTTAGTGTTCGGAAATTACTATAAAATAGATATTAAATAAATTCTAGAATTAGTTTTGGTTAGTTTAACAATTTGATAAAATCAGAAAAAATATAAAATTGGAAAAGGCAAATAAAAAATGAAAATACAAAGTGAAAATACAATATATAAAAATGTGTGAAGGAAATAAAAGACTTTGGGCCCATTACACCCAAAACCCAAACAAAATAAATATCCCAAGCCTAAAAAGAGTCCAAACCGGTCAAGCCTCAGTCACAATCCAAACGACCCCGTTTTGGGGCTTTTAAATCTGGATCGTTGAAAATTGATGATCCAACGGTCACATAAGCTGATCACATTAAAAATAAAACGACGACGTATTGTAATTTCAATCTGAGCCCTTGATCAAATTAATCCAACGAACGGGGTTAAGTTTTCATTAAAAAGGATCGACGTCGTTTTAAGCCCAAAGAATCTGAACCGTTTAATTGATTCAATCTAACGGCTGCGGATGTTTGTTACATTTTAATGTATATATCATATACCAAATCAATTAAACCCCAAAAATATTTCATTATCTTCATCTTCTTCTCCTTTCGTCTAACCTAGCCGCCATCGAACCCCTCCGACCCCGCCGGAACCCTACCGGCGGGAGACGACACCTTCACCAATCATTCCACAAATAACACCCCAGAACCACCTCGAACCCCTGATTCTACCCCTCAACTTCTTTTCCTTCGAATCCCTCTCCAATTGCTCGAATATTCAAAAATGTGTCTCCGAAACCTTATCGCCGGCGAACACAATTTATGCCAATGATCACCAAATTAACACCCGTTGCTCCTCTTCTCATCCCCTTTCCATTCCTCCAAGTGATTTCCTTCGAATCTTGCTAGAAAGCTTCGAATATCAAACTGAAGTTTTTCGGCCAAGACTTGAAGTATGCCAAAAAATCCCAAATTCACACCATAGACTCCTTTTCCCATCCTTTATTCTAATCTACCAACCTTTTCCTTCGAATCTTGCTCAAACTCGTCAAAATTCAAATTTGAGTTTTTCTGGCCAAGAACTCAAGCTCAAATCTTTATGATTTTTGACCATAACATCCTTAACCACGTGTTTTCTTATGAAAACACATGGTTGGGGATGTTAAGGGTCAAGAATCTCGAAAGATTTTCTCAAAAATGGCTGGCCAGAGTTTTCATTACATCAGTGAGTTTCCACTTCTGGTTTAATTATATTTGTTCAGTTTTGTTTGAGGGTCTGTATAGCGATTTTTCTTTTTTAGTCCAGTTCTGGTGTTAATTTATTTTTGTTGTTGATTTTTGGTTTTACCTTTTATTCATATGTTAGTTAAATCGAATTTGTTTTTATTATATTTTAGTACTCTTGGGGTTAGTTTAATCCATGACCAGTGTGTTTAATTGTTCTAATGTGATTGCTTGAAGTTAATGTAGATTGATCACAAGACTGTTAGAATATTATTGCTTATCTAGGGTATTTTTACTTTGTTTAAGTTCAATATAGGATTTTTATCTTAAGACTTGTTTGGTTATAGATGTTTGAATTAGTTAATGATTGGATTAGTTCTGATAATTAAGGTTATAATAGTCTGGTAGTTTTAAAAATTCAGGGTTAAAAGGGGTAAAAGGGCAGTAAGGTAGTTGGTAAATTCAAGTAAGGTTCAGGGGTAATTTGGGTACATAAAAGGAGTTAAGGGCAACAAACCTTAGGAAGTGGGGGCATTCTGGGTAGAAGAAAATGTCAATAAGGTAATTTTCTAAGAGAGGTAGGGATATGTTGGGTAATACACTTAGATAGAATGTTCTAGATGGGGTAATTAATGTGATTTTTACAAATAAGGGTATCCAATCGAGTAACTAATAAAAAATAAGGATAAAACTAAAATAAAAGAGGGACCATAGTGTAATTAACAAAGTTTGAACTTCCCTCCAAAATTAACTCTATAAATAGGCATCAATGGGCATCATTGGTTAAGTTTTTGCAATCTGAAATATCTCTAAAACAATTCCTGCTATTTAGATCCAAATTCTCGATATTTTTCATTACAAAAATTCAAAAACATCAAAAAACAGTAGAAAAAGTTCAACATTTCAGTGTTTCATTAGTTTTAAGTTCAAATTGAGGTATGTTTGTCGACTTTCTGTGGTTCTGGTGATAGAAATACTGAGGAATTTGCATTGGATCAGTCTAGTTCTCTTCTGTTGGTTTATATCAGTGCTGTTGGTTTAAATCTAGTATTGTGAAGCTGTGGTTGAGTTGCTGTGTTGATTTTTGTTGCTGATTGTGAATTAGTGATCTAATTCATTTTCTCTTCCAACTCTTATACTCAGGTACACGTCTATAACTACTGGTGTAGTTTTAAGTTTGAGAGATGGAATAAAAATGCTCATCTGTTGTTTCAAGTTGTTTTATCAATATATATATACATTGATCTGACCTATATAGAATTTAGTTAGAATAATTTGTATTCATTAGGAATAGTCAATTTGTAATCAAAGTATAATTTTCGGACTGTTTTGCTACTACGTTTGGATTTTAATTGTGCTGTATTTGTAATAATGCTTTATAGAACTTAGAATTTATAGTATTAGTAAGAAAATTGTTAGATCTAGGGTATTTTTGAACAATTAGTCTGCAGTGAAGAATCGAAAAAAAAAATTCTGTTGTTTAATCTCATGTTATAGGAATAGTTTTGATTATTAGAAATTAACAAGTAAAAAACGAATATTTCATATACTTAACTTTCAGCATGTATTAGCATTTCAGTAGTTTAATTATGCATTTTTGAGTATGTTAGAATTTTCAGTTGATAATAACGATTAAAATCTGTTTAAAAATGATAGTTTAGTATGTAATTGTTTAATAACAGGTTTGGTTAATTAGGATCTATTGAAATATTAAGGATCGAATAAGAATTNTTCTATGAAATTAGTAATCACACACATTTAGCCTGATTTGGAACAGTTTCAACGTTATTTGGTCAGCGTTTTGGCTCAGATTAACGTTCAGGAATGAACGGCCCGTTTCTAGCAAATTGTGGCCTCAATAGGCCCAGTTCTGGTACGCATGCTCATACGAGCTTGACCAGACCAGACCCCCTTTATACATGTATGTACTTTGTTCTTTCCTTGGGCCAACTTCAAGGCCCAAAAGATGTGAGAGTTCAATAACCAAATTGAAATAGCTCCTAAATAATAATAAATAGGATTTTTCCTTCATTTTAGAGACAAAAAACCAATAGAAAATATAGTATACTTTGGGATTGACCTTAAATAAAATGGAGATGAGCCTCGCCCAATAAATCAAATACATAATTGCGGGGCCCTCAATAATTGCTT
>MU706822.1:0-51157 GCA_026770625.1 Nicotiana glauca
ATTTGAATTCATCCTGCACATTTATTTGAAGGAATTTAATGATTAAAAGAAAAGTGGCTATTTTTTGCAAAACTTGAGGAATTCCATATTCAATGATTAAAAATCAAAATTTCTCATCCTGGGGCCCATGGGGTGTCACTCAACATCATCACAGGTTAATCGCAAGACTGAGAAAGTTTTAATACCAATTGTGGCCATGTAGCAGGTAGGGGATAAGTGGAGTACGATAAATTGGTATCGTTGATATGTAAAAGAATGAGTGTAAGAAAACATTCGGTGAATCTTAAAGTAATCGGTAGATATCCGTATTATGTGACTCCGCAGAGGTTTGGTTTTTATTCTGAGTTTAACATCGAAGATGATGAAACTCTTAGATATTTTTTGTGAATTTCGGATGAATACAGATAATTTATTGTGATAAAATTATTGGAAATGTACGTCAAGGTTGAAGATGTTCCCAATAATGGGGTTCTCCATAGTAGGGATAACCCCCAGTCATCGGGTGGTTATTCTGGAGCAGTTTTTGTCGGACAGATTCCTGATGAAAGAGTTTGCCTTGATTTAAACTTATCACCACCGGCGAATGAGCAGCGAGGAAATAATTTCCCGACTTTACATAATTCACAAGACGACTGGTAAACTTCAATTTTTCTACGCTTTAACAATGTTTATTTTATGTTGAATTGGATTTATATTAACACTCATATTTTTCACAGGAGGTACCGTCCGGATATGAATTTTACAAGTTATGACCCCGCCCCTAGTTGGAATATGAATAGTTCTACCGCGTTAGATCACGGTGGTCCATCCGAGAGTCATCACCAACAAGAAAATATCCATCATGGAATGTCAACACAGTACGACTTGTAAGTGAAGTGATATAGCTATATGTAAAGTATTTATCAATTTGAGTAGCTTATCATTTTGTTCTTTCTGTGCAGTAAAAATGAGCAGCTTGATGTTCCTGACCTTACACAGTTGCTTGTAGACGACGTATTGACTTGTGATTTGGCAAATGCGCAGAGTTAGAAAGATGATAGTGACTATGCCAATAATGCCGATAAGTCTGGAGATGGCATAACTTTCCTTGACGCGGGTGATGATAAGGAGGAATTGAATGTCAAACCTGAGCTAACGAGGGAGCATGCTCCTCCACCTCCCGTTAGATCAAGAGTGTACGAGTCCCACGTGCCGTTTCATGAGCAAAATATTCCCTACCTTGATAATTTGCCAAGTATGCCGGATGTGGATGCCCTCGCAAGGGATCTTGACGAAGTTCAGTCAGTGATGTAGGATGAGTCTAGACCAATGGTGTTGGCAAAGGGCATGTATTTTCCCCATAAAGCTCGCCTAATCAGGGTTGTAAAAATCTACAGTATTAGAGAGTGCCGTGAGATGACGGTAAGGAATTCAACTCCGGAGGTATACAAGGTTGTATGCCGTAGAGCTTAATTGTAGAATAAAATCCTACATTGTCTTGTTCATTATTTTATCCAAGGGTTATGGGCACCTATTTGTTTAATCATTTCCCCTTAAACTTTCCCATACCAGTATGTTTCACATCCCATTATTATTAGACAATATACTAGTTTGGTATTTCCTGACAGGCCACTTAAACTAACACATTTCAGAAGTTTTCAAGTCCCAAATTACCCCCTGAGTTGCCTGGAATTCCTATCCTAACCCCATTCCCTTTTAAATTGTACCAGACCCCTATCAGCTATAACCAATTCACCTAATCAATTAACTACTTAGCCACATGAACTGATACCTAACAAGCACATCAAAATTAAATCCAATGTGGAACAACATTAAGATTTAATTAATCAAAATCAGTTCAAGCTTGCACTCAGATTAAACCAAATAGTATCCAAATTGATTCACACAGATATTGGGAATAAGCTAGCCATATTGGGAACCAATCATGATTAACTTAGACAGAAAAATAGACGAGCAAGGAACCAAACAAATGATGAACAACAAAGAGCAAACTGAAAATCATTTGAACCAATAATAAACACCAAACAATTACAGGAGTAGCCATGGTTTTATACAAAGCATTATGGACACAGAATAGTTCAACATAAACAACAATACAAAGAAGAAACAAAATACAGAACAAACACAAAGCATTCGTAGAAGATGAATTTAATGAACGAAACTAAATCAGAGAGAAAAAAGAAATCGAAAACCTACCAATAAAGTGGCTTGAATCTTCACCCATTCGGATTTGGGGCCAAGTGGGACCCTAGTCGAGTGTTGTTGAATGAACACGCAATTAGGGTCAGTTTTGACCTCAAATCCGGAGACAAACTATGGACCGTTGTTTTAAAATCTTCGTTCTAGACATTCCGGGGTGATTCGAGGAAAACTACGGCTAGATATAGACATAGGAGAAAGAGGGGGACCTAAGGTGTTGACTTGGTGGTGATTGGATGGATTAGGGTTTTTGATTGAACTTCGAACGAAGATTCAAAACGTTGGGCTGTGATTCGAATGAAGCTGATTGGGGGTTTGGAAAAAGGATGTTGTAGGGAAGCTATGGTGTAAAAATGGGGTTGTTTGGACCACCGGAACCGCCGTGAGGCAATTTTCGGTGGGCGGAGGGCGGCGGAGTGAGGCTGAGGGATATTTTGATCTCTGAGGGCTCAGAGACGACGAGAGGGGGTTTGGCTTGGGGAGTGTGGGGTGAGGTTTTAGAAATATGTAGTGGGTAGGGGAGTTGATCCCGGCCGTTGGATAATATAATGGCTTAAAGTAATCGGTAGATATCCGTATTATGTTGGCCATGTAATGGCTTATTCTAACAAAGTGGCTATTTTTTGCAAAATTTCGTTTAAGAAACTACAAACTCAATGACATTAAAATTTCTCATCCTGGGGCCCATGGGGCATCACTCAGCATTGCCACAGGCCAGCGCAGGATTGAGAAGGTTTTAATGTCAATTGTAGTTATTTTAACAAAAAACCGGCCATGTAATGGCTTATTTAGCAGAGTGGTTATTTTTGTAAAATTGATAGATGACCCAAACTTGATTTTGCGGATACGGCCTTTCAGCATTTTCACAAGGGATATTTCTAGGCTGTGCCAGCAAATTATTCAAAGTGGCTATTTTTGCAAAAACAGCCTTCCGGCGTACTTTTGAGGGACATTCGGCTTATTTTAAATAAGAATAGCATCACCCGATTTATTTATAACAAAAATCAAAATTTTGATATTTTCGGCTATTTTTGCAAAAGGTGTGGTTGGACCCGTCAAGGGTTGTCTACGTATCTCACACGTGGTGAGAATCAAACCAGCGTAGTTCGTGCTGATTGGCCATAATCAGAACTATTTTTGACCAAAAATTTTTTTTCAAACATTTTCTCTTTTTCCATTTTTTCATTTTTTTTTCAATTTTTTCAGAAATCCGGCAGCATTTCGGTACTATTTGGGTATTGGATTTTTCACAATAAATGGTTATCCTTCTTTAANATATTTTATTCAATGTTGCCATTTTCTGTTGTTTTAAAATTGAATCATGCACTTTAACATGTGATTACCTTTTATTGAGAATCAGATGTTTCAATTAAACTACACTACAACACTTTACTAACCCATGTCTACTAGAGAAAATTATCGAAAATCCGAAAATAATATGTAACCACTCACTGAAGTTTCTATGTGACTTAAATGATAAAAAAAATCAAACTATATTAATACAAATTATACAATCTATTTCAAAGTTAACACATTGTCGCAGAACTAATGTCAAATTGACTTTAAATTTCAGATACTCATATGTATTTGATTTTTAAAATAGAACAGTTATAAACTCGTACCTTTCAGCTAACATCCACTTAGATTTACTTATCATTTTTTCAGAAGAAGGTTACTGATATGCATAACTTCAGATTTGTAATCTGAGACCTAGATGTAACTATTACTTTAACATCTTAAATTTCCGCTTTTATCACAGTCTTATTAATTACTGAGACTTTAAATCCTACAAAATCTATCATGATCAGAATTCAAACGTAACAGTCTCAGTCCGAAAATTTAAAATTTAATTACAATTAGGTTACTCCTAATTGAATACAAATATTCCTAACTAGATGTACATAGAAATAGAAACAGTAACTGCAGTGTTACATGAATATTTCTACTTCAAATTATAACTTCACCAATAGGCAGTAGAAATGTACCTGGAAATAAGGTAAAAGACAATGAGAATCTAATAGAAATCAACAGGAAAGGATCAGCAATAAAAGTTCAACAGCAATTAATCACAGCTCCGAGATCAACAGACTCAAATCCAGCAGAAATAGCAGATCAACAGCAATAACAGCGTAAAAATTGACAAACAGCACCAAATAATCTTCGAACTGATGTGAGAAACTAATGTAACAGTAGAATCTTCGAATTACTTTGATTGTTTTTTTTTTGGTATTTTTTAATTTGGAAATGAAGAATTTCTGAGATGAAGGCATAAAATTGCAGAGATGATTCAAAAGGATTTCAGATTTTCCAAACTTATTCAAAGAGGCCAAGTGAGGCCTATTTATAGAACAATAAGAGAGGAAATTTTAAATTTCAGAATTTTATTAATCAGTCCCTCTTTTATTTCAATTGGACCCTTGTTATTTTGTTAACTAATCGATTTTAACCCCTTATTAATACAGAATTTCCTCTTTTCCCCCATCTAGAATGTTCTTTTCCATTGCTTTTACCATTTTACCCCTACCTCTAAGTGATATTTTACTGCATTACCCTTTACATTGACCACATTACCCCCACCTCCTAAGTTTTATTACAATTTAACCATTTTTGTATTCCCAAATCACCCCTGAACCCAAATCCTATTTACCCTTTACCCTTACTGCTTTTTACCCCTTTATTCCTTAGATTTTAACCAATATTACTAAATCAACCTTCCTCTAATTTCAGAATTATCGAACAAAAGAGGCAATCAGCTATAACCAATAACCCTACTAATTATCAATTACTAATCATTTATTTGACAAATTCAGACACTAAACTAACACAAACAATATCTACTGAAAATCACAACTACTAATTATTAATTTCAATTTATCAATACAAAACAGAAATCGAAATGATAACCAGAATCTAAAATTTCTAAGAAGCTAATCAAACAGGTATTTAATTCTTATTAACCCTAATTAATATCACAGACAATTTATCAAAGGATATTAAAACTTGTTTGTTTATCTTTTATCTTTTTTCTAAAACAGTATGCATCAAAAACTAAAAAAAATCTAAACTATCAATTAATACCAGAAACACTTACCAAAAAATCTAAACTATCAAATAACAGATACATGCATATAAAGAAAACAAAAAAAAATCAAAAAGATAAGTAACAGGACACTTAGTTTTTTTTGTTTCGGCTTTTCTTTTCTTTCTTTCTTTCTTCTTTTCTTTCTTTCTTTCTTCCTTTCTTTCTTTATTCTCTTTTGGTTGAAAAGATTTTCTTGATTTTCCAGGCAGACCCTTTGTTAATTATTTTTGATCTTCCAGGGGTTTTTGGGACTTAAAGACTTCAAATCTGGGTTCAGGATGTCAAGGAGTACTTCTGGTATGATTTTGGTTCGTTTTGGGTGAAGGGTCGTGCGCCGGAACTAGGGTTCCGGCGATGCTTAATAAAATATTCGAAGAGATAGGGACTTATTCGAGGGAAAAGAAGTGGAGGGGTGGGAAGAGGAGGTTGGGGCGGTCATGTGGTGTTAAGGATGGCATGATTGGCTTAAGTTGCGTTTCCCGCCGGTAGGGTTCCGGCGGGGTTAGGGGAAAAATGGGGCGGCTCAGGCGAAGGAAGGAGATGAAGACGAAGGAATAATGAATATAGGGGTGTATGTATTGTTCAGTATATTAAAAGACCCCTAATGAATCGTGGCCATTGGATTAGAGTAAACCAACGGCTCCGATCACATGTAGCCCTAAACGACACCGTTTTGGTTTTAATGAAATAATGACCCTGTCCATTAGATCAAATGAACGAACGGCCCAGATTATTGTTACAAATACGCCGTCGTTTTGAATCCCGTGCAAATCGGGTAATTTCCCTTTTGGGCCTGGACAAATTCCGATTTGGGCTATTTAATAGGTGTAATTTTGTATTAGCCCACATCTTATTGTATTTTTTTTTTTGCTTTGTATTTTTCTTTTCCTTCGTATTTTGTATTTCTTTTCCTTTTTGTATTTTATTTTTACTTTTTGATCTAATTTTATTTCTTGTATTTATTTCTGATTTTATTAAATTGTTAAACTAATTAATTTCTATTTTCATGGTAATTTTCAATTAAAGCGAGAAATGCTTATTGTTATTATTTTTTTTTATTTTTCTTCAAAATGAATTAATGCAAAAAATTGCAAAAATTAAAACCCCTATTGTATGTGTATGTTTTTTGTATTTTTATATTTATAAATATTTTTAATATAAATAAAAATACAACAATTAACACAAATTTCAATAAAAATTCACAAAAATGGTAAAATAATAAAGAAATTATTTTATTTGAATCTTTTGGAATAAAATTGCTTAGGGCAAAAATCACGTGCTCACAAGTAGAATGGTTGGAGCTATATCTTTAAAGGGTGTTAGTGACTCCCTTTTCATAGAAAATGGGGGGAGTCCAATCTTAGTACCATATATGTTGAATGATACAGGAAATATGATGGGACAATCGGTTAGCTCCGATGTGTGCGTGGGCTGATGTCAAGCCGTTTGAATCGACTGCATATATATATATATATATATATATATATATATATATATATATATATATATATATATATATATATATACTAATATACAATCTAGACAGGACTCGTCTACAAGCCTCTAGAGATAACTAAACTGTACCATGGTCGAGATAGGGCCTCGACCTACGCATCATATATGTTTATATAAAATGGAGTCCAAGGTCTAGACCTGGTAACTCCGAGGAAGTGGATCTTACCAACCAAGTTGTTGTTTGACTCTGTCTACTGGAGGGTCTGTCCAATTGTCAATGAGGACCTGCAGGCATGAAATGTAGCGTCCACGGCAAAAGGGACATCATTACGAAATACTGTATCGAGTATGTAAGGCAATAGAAAAACTGAAAGCTGAAACTGAACTGATAATATAATAACTGAAAGTAACTGGAAGTCAAAGATAATCTGAAGATATTCTTACCTGCTGGTACTGACTCAACTCTCTCAATATAGTAAGTAAAATAGATGTCATGCCTTGAAAGGATCGGTATGTGTAACTACTCTACCATAGTAGGATCGCTCATAGGCACTTAACCACACTAGGCTCTATATCTCGGCCATTCTGGGCTAGTTAATAGGCGCTCGGCCACAGTAGGCTCGGTATATAACTCACCATCTGATCAGGGGTTTCCCAATAGGGGCTTGTTCATCGATTATAGCTTGATGGTGGTAAAAATACTGTAATACTGTATATACATAAACTCTCTACTCTCTTGGCTCACAAAAGACAAAACTAAACTGAATATTAAATCCCTATAAGAGAGAATGCTATAACTTATGAGACTAGGAAAATGTACATAAATTCAGGAATATGAACTTCTCTTTATGTCTCGTTATCAAACACATGTATTTACTAGATCATGCCAAAATGAAGAAAAGGTTTAGCATTAATATACCTTAATTTTGTTGAGCCCTTGATACCTTCCAAGCAATTCTTCACACAACTCAACTCAATCTACCATAACATAAAGAGATTCAAAATCAGTGCTAAGCAAAAGGCTAAGTTCAAAACTTAAACTAGTAGCTCGTTTACGTAAATATTAACAACATCTCCCCTGTAACAAGGCCATCCTACAATATCATACACCAACAACAACGTGAACACAACAATAACAAAATGTATGCATCATTTTCCAACCTTATCCCCATCACAATATACCACAAAACAACCCACATCCCTAATCACTTCATATATAAAATGACAACCAAAGTAGTGCCAAACAACCTAAAAAAATAAGGACGAACAACCAGCCTATCATTCTGTTATTATATGTTGTTTCCCAATACCTTTTCTCCTCCAAAACTCCATAAAACATCAGCACAAGAGGCCAACACAAAATAGCCCACAAATAATCAACTATAAGTCAAATAATTCGAACTCACGGCTTCTGATCATCGTCCTGTGAGTTCGAACTATTAGGAAATAAATTTATCAACCTTTCTTGATATTTAAACACTTAAATACAGTATTAGACGTTTCTTAACTTTTAATTACCTTCCAAAACTCGAACTATAAAGAAACACGAGAGGCGGTATAATAATACTTACATCGTAGGGATCACTCTAGTGTTTTCACTTCTTGATTTTGTACCTGGGATGCTAATCCTCTTTGAAACCCTTGAAGACAGATTAAGTTAAGTTTAAGGGAGTTCTCTAGTCATGTTCAATGGATAAATGAAGAGAAAAAATGATATAGCGATTGTATGCCAACTTTTGAAAAGTCAAGGAGGTGCTAGCTTGGCACCCTCTCATTGGCCCATCTTCAGACGCTTATATCTTTTTATCCGGATATTGTATGAATGAACGATTAAGAGAGTTGGAAAATAAATTCCATGAACTTCAATTTGGTATATAATATTTCCTAAAAAGACCTCATATAGAATACGAAATATATTGCTCAAAATGCTTTAGTGAAATACCTACTTGTCACCTATGCAGTCTGCACAGTCTCGCAAAACTGCAAATATCTCTGTACTCCTATGTTGTATCGACGAACAGTTTAATCAGTTATAAAATAGATTCGTATATATTCAATTTGGTTGGTATATCATACCCTAATTTCAAGTGCAATGGGAGAAAGTTCAGCTACATTTGACCTCAGTTTAAACACATTTATGAATGTAACTTGTGATGACCTTTTTCAACTTTTATTTCCCAACTCGCTTCACTTCAAATAACAACACATGTTTATCATACGACTAAAATAACTCATAACATAATATCTTTATAATTTTAAACACTTTATTCTCACCCCAAAAGTACATGTTATAACATTTCCAACTTATCGACTTTCGACGAAACTTATTTTCTTCAATTCGTTTAGCTTCTAAACCTTTAAACCCTCTTGGTACTTGGTATTCATGCTCTTAAATATTTATAGTAACATTATTAACTTACTTTATGTACTTTTAACAATGATCTCATTTATGAGCTTACATCAATTGACTTAAGACGTAGTCTTACGTACAGAAATATGGGGTGTAACAGTGGCCTACTTCAGTAGATGACTATAACTCAGTGGAAATAGGAGCACATTACTATGGATTTCGTATTTGGGTTCCGCGGACCTTGCGGAAGTTTGATGCAGTTTCGGTCATTGTCGATTGGTTGACCAAGTCGACACACTTTATTTTGGTTGTGGCCACATATTCTTCAGAGAGGTTTGCCCAGGTTTTTATTCAGGATAATATTCAGTTGCATGGTACACCAACTTCCATCATATCAGGTAAAGGTCCTTAGTTTACTTTGCATTTCTCCAGAGCAGTATAGAGTTAGTTGGGGACCCGTGTGGAGATCAACACAGCCTTTCACCTGTAGACTGACGGCCAGTCGGAGTGGATAGTCCAGATCTTGAAGGATATGCTCAAAGCATGTGCGATTAACTTTGATGGGTAGTTGGACCGACTCTCTCCTTTTGCCGAGTTTTCTTAAAACAACAGTTATCAGTGCAACATTGAGATAGCTCCATTTGAGGCTTTATATGGTTGACAATATCGTTCTCCCATCAAATGGTTTGAGCTCGATGAGGCTAAGTTATACGGTATTGATTTGGTAAATGATGCCTTGGAGAAGGTAAAGTTTATTCAGGAGAGACTTCGCACAGCACAATCCAAACAAAAGAATTATGTGGATCAAAAGGGGCGTAATCTATCATTTATGGTGGGTGAGAAAGTTCTCTTGAAGGTCTCCCCGATGAAGGGAATCATGAGGTTCGGGAAGAATGGCAAGTTGAGCCCAATGTTTATAGGTCCATTTGAGGTGTTAAGACGAGTAGGGGAGGTTGCTTATGAGGTTGCTTTGCCTCCTTGTCTATCGGGAGTTCATCCGGTATTCCACGTGTCTATGATACAGAGGTATCATGTTGATAGGTCACATATGTTAGACTTCAACACGATTCAGTTAGATGAGAGTCTGGGTTATGAGGTGGAGCCACTTGCCATTGTTGATAGGCAAGTCCGTCAGTTAAGATCCAAGAGGATTTCTGCAGTAAAGGTTAATTGGGGGGTCAACCAGTCGAGGAGGCGACTTGAGAGACCGAGGAGGACATGCGGGCAGATATCGACACTTATTCAATACTCCGGGTGTAATACTAACCCCGTTTGAGGACGAACATTTGTTTAAGAGGAGGAGATAAAACGATCCGACCGGTCATTTTGCTTTCTAGAACCTCGTTTCCCCAAATAAGACTCCTTGAATGTGATTTTATTATTTTATAACTTGCGAGGATGTTTGGTTGAGGATTTGGAAGGGTTCGGGTAGAAATCAAAAAGCTTGGTTCCTTAGTTTGGCTTAAAAAGGCTAAGTTTGACTTCGGCCATTGTTTTGAGTAAACGACCTCGAAATCGGAATTTGAAGGTTCCAATAGGTTCGTGATAATTTCGGACTTGGGCGATTTTGGGGCTCATTGAAGAGGGGTTTTTACCTAGCATTTTGAGGTAAGTAATCTCTATACAATGTGAGTTAAATACATAGATTATGGGTAGATTTTAACATGTAAAATTGTGAAAATCATGTGTTTAGATGAAAAACCTAGGTTTTGATAAAAATAAGATTTAACCATAAAAATGGTTTTGGAATCTAGTGAAAACTATATATTTGAATTTGTGAAGTTATGGGTAATATTTATCTTCGAAAATTTCCCGAATCCGGGCACGTAGGCCCAGGGGTGAATTTTAGGCTTCTTCCAATTGGGGCTGGATAATTAATCTAATAGTTAAATTATGAACTTTTGGACATGTATTGATTGAATTATATAACATTTGACTAGTTTCTGATTGTTCGGCATAGAGTTTAGGCTTTAGACCGAAATTTGTAACCGGAAAGTGGGCTTTAAGAAAGTCTCTTGTCTAACTTTGTAAGAGGAAATTTACCCATATATGAATTAAATTAATATTTTCTTGTAATTGTGTGGGCTTATGCATGAGGTGATGAGAGTCCATGCGTAGCTACTAAATATGCTATGTTCGGGTAGTTTAGGACCCAAATCATGAAATAATTGTAATGTTTGTATTTTACTTGTTAACTAAATTATCTAAATCATATTGGAACTTGATAGACGAATTGTAAGAGACTGAATTTCACATACTTGAGCGTAGAGCGGATTACTTGACTATCAATGGAAATTATTTTACATTGTGTATTATCCTTGTAATAATGTTTAAGACAAATGCTTATGATATATTTTTATTTCTTGTGGAGCGGGCCAAACGCCTCGGCAGTAGAATAGATGTATCGATATATCATACCACATGTCCTTCGACAGTGTACACATTATTCTGGAACGGGTCGTACGACGACCTCAGCATAAATCGTGCTTATTAATACTTGGAGTTTAATCATACTTGATTCTATTGTGTGGCTTGTGAGATTAATTAATTACATGAATTTTAATTGGAGTTTATTATTTTGTGAAAGAATTAATTATTCCGTCTTGTTAGTGAGTCATTGTTGTTACTTATACAACCCATGTTTATTTAGAATTCTTGTATTTATTCTGTTAGCCCATAATAAGTGTCAAAGTCAACCCCTCCTTATTACTTTTTTGAGGTTAGACTTGATACTTACTGGGTACATGTTGTTTATCTACTCACGCTACACTTTTGCACTCATCATGCCGGATTTGAGGCAGGTGCATCTGGCGATCACACCGGCGTGCATCCTCGTTATCTGGAGGCCTAGTGGTGAGCTGCTTTTCCTGAGCCGTTCCATAGCATCCTAGAGTCTCTCCTTTACTTTCATTCCTATCTATTTTGATTTCAGGCAATAGCTAGAGTTTTGTATAATATATTAGTGCTCATACACTTGTGACATCAAGTCTTGGCACAAAATAGTAGACTTGTAGTTTTAGATTATTTATATGGTTATGATTGCACTCAGCTGCTTTCATTTTATTTATGTTAAACCTATAGTTTCCTAAATCTTTTAAATTAAGGAAAGTTTATTTACCGGAAAATCTATTAAGAAGGAAAAATACATAGTTAGTTCACTGTTGGCTTATCTAGCGGCGGCGCGGGGTGTTATCACGACCTATAAGAGAATTAGGTCGTGACAGAGACAATTAAGATCTGTCCAAATACAAGAATCCAAACAATGAAAGAAAATCAATATTGCAAAGATGCCTATGGTATATCCATCTTCAAAAGAGTGCCAAGTGAATATATTGTCCATATTCATACAAGTACTGGAGTTGCAAATTATGGAAACAAATAAGGAGCAATGGCCAAATTTTTTAGGGTTATAAAATAGCCAAAACAAGTTGAAAGGGCCATAAATATACGAGCTCTATGAAGGAAATTAGTACCAAACCTTCTATACAATTGTCTACCCAACTACAAGTTCTTTATTCTACACTTAACGAGCATTGTAATTCATATTTTATTATATATAACATTATTGTTTATTGAGATTAGTATTTATTTAAATCGAAGTACTAACAATATTGTGCAGGGTGTCTCCGTGTTAGTCGAATACCGACCCCCCCCCCCTCCCGTACTTTCATTTCTAGCATGTGATTTGCTCCATTTGTTGAGTTTCACATCTTTACTATAAATAACCCAACATGTGTGAGGCGAGGTTACTCCTATTACCTTATTTAGTTATTATTTTAGTCAATTGTGTATTTATTTTATTTATTTTTATTTTGCTTACGGTGTTTCAAAATTGCTATATTATTGTTGTTATCAACTACTTATAAGAGTAAAAGATAAAAATATAAAATTTGAGACTTATAACGGAAATCTCTAAGACTTATAATTGGTCATATCTATATAATTTTATAGAGCAAGTGACAAAGATGATATTGTTTTGTCTAACTGTTGTGTTTCTAAGAATTAGAATAAAACACTACCTTAAAACAACATTTTTTCCGGGAATTATAAAAAAATAAAAAAGTTCACTTTGTCATGCACCGAGAAGTTGCAATATCTCTAATAATTGACCCCGTTTGATTGAAATTGTGGGTACGCCAATGTAATTAATATTTTGTCTGAATTTTTAATGCAGGCTGCAGAGACCTTACAACGGAAGACAATGCCACAGTGCCACTTTAGGAGCAATGTTTTAGAAGATGGAGAACTCAAGACAATGGATTACGCTAAGGTGGTTTTATATAAGGCAAATCAGCATTAGCTCCAGGTACGAGTGCAATAATATCATATGGTGGTCATTTCATTGTTGGATACGCAAGTTTTTTGGGTGCACATACCACAATATCTGTTAGTCAAATTTTGAGGTACTTATTCTTATATACATGAAGGCAATGTTTTGGTTGATTGTCTTATTAATGTAGCGCTCTGGAAATCTGTAATGGATGTCTAGACGCATTGCTTTCATAATCCGCTAGCAAAAGCTAGAAAAGCTCTTAATTAATGTGGATAAAATGTATAGTTTGTTATGTCAGAGCTAATCAAAAAACTAGAGGGTAATCAATCGGCCGCACATTTCGTAGTCTGTTTGTGAATTTCATTTACGAATAAAGTTTCAGCGGCCACTTTGGCATTTTGTCTGTGATATTCAGAATAAAATTTGATCTCGGAGGGTGTCGGTTAAAAAATTATAAGCTCATTAAACTAGTTTATAGGTACCTTTTGGCTTATCTATGTTTTTGGTACATCAAAGTGCTAATAAACAGAAGGGTGTACTGCTCGGATGGTCAGACGAGTGTGAGGCGAGCTTTCAGAAGCTCAAGACTACTTTGACTACGGCGCCAGTGTTGGTGTTGCCCACGTGTTCAGGATCTTCTACAGTATATCGTGATGCATCTCGTGTTTGGCTCGGAGCAGTACTGATGCAGGGTGGCAGGGTGATTGCATATGCATCGCGGCATTTGAAGGTCCATGAGAAGAACTACCCTGTTCATGACTTACGGATGGTAGCCATTATTCATGCGCCGAAAATCTGGAGGCACTATCTTTACGGCGTGTCGTGTGAGGTATTTACGGATCATCGGAGCTTGCAATATTTTTTCAAACAAAAGGATCTCAATTTGAGGTAGAGGATGTGGTCGGAGCTATTGAAAGACTATGATATCACCATTTTGTATCATCCCGGGAAGACAAATATGTGGCCGATGCCTTGAGTAGAAAGGCAGTGAGTATGGGTAGCCTTGTGTAAATTCAAGTCGGTGAGACACCGCTTGCATTAGATGTTCAGGCTTTGGCCAATCAGTTCATGAGGTTGGATGTTTCAGACCCTAGTTGTGTTCTAGTTTGTACAGTCGCTCGGTCTTCCTTTTTTTAGCGCATCACGGAGCGGCAGCATGATGACCCTCATTTGCTTGTCCTTAGAGACACAGTGCAGCGCGGTGGTGCCAAGCAGGTTAGTGTTGGAGATGATGGAGTTTTGAGGATGCAGGGTCATATTTGTGTGCCTAATGTAGATGGACTTTGTGAGTTGATTCTTGAGGAGGTCCACAGTTCCTGGTATTCTATTTATCTAGGTGCCACCAATCATTATTGGTGGAGGAGGATGAAGAAGGATATAGTTGCATATGTAGCCCGATGTCTAAATTGTCAGCAAGTTAAGTATGAGCATGAGAGACCAGGTGGTTTGCTTCAGGACTTAGAGATTCCTGAATGGAAGTGGAAGCATATCACTATGGATTTTCGATGTTGGACTCCCACAGACTCAGAGTAAGTTTGATGTAGTTTGGGTCATTATGGACAGGCTGACCAAGTTAACGCATTTCATTACTGTGGAAGTTACCTATTCTTCAGAGCGGTTCACTGAGATCTACATCCGTGAGATCGTTCATCTGCACGGTGTGCCCGTGTCTATCATTTCTGATCGAGGTACGCAGTTCACTTTGCACTTGTAAAGGGCAGTACAACGTGAGTTGGGCACGCAGGTTGAGTTGAGCATAACATTTCGTCCTCAGACAGACGGACAGTCCGAGCGCACTATTCATATATTAGAGGATACACTCCGCTCTTGTGTTAAAGACTTCGGAGGTTCTTGGGATCATTTCACTTGCGTAGTTTGCCTACAACAACAGCTACAAGTCAAGCATTCAGATGGCTCCCTATGTGGCATTATATGGGAGGCAATACCATTCGCCAGTTAGATGGTTCGAGTCGGGGGAGGCTCGGTTGTTGGGTACAGATTTAGTACAGGATGCCTTGGATAAGGTCAAGATTATTCAGGATCGACTTCGCACAGCTCATTCCAAGTAGAAGAGTTATGCCGACCGTAGAGTTCGTGATGTTGCATTCATGGTCGAAGAGAGGTTGTTGCTCCAGGTTTCACCCAAGAAGGCTGTGATGAGGTTTAGAAAGAAGGACAAGTTGAGCTCTAGGTATATTGGACCTTTTGAGATTTTTCATAAAGTGGGTGAGGTGGCTTACAAGCTCGAATTGCCACCTAGTTTATCAGCAGTTCATCCGGTGTTCCATGTGTCCATGCTTCGAAAGTATCACGATGATCCGTCCCATGTGTTAGATTTTAGCTCTATCCAATTGGACAAGGATTTGACTTATGAGGAAGATCTGGTGGCTATTCTAGTCCGGTAGGTTCGTCAGTTGACGTCTAAGAGTTATCCTTTAGTTCGAGTGTAGTGGAGAGGTCAGCCCGCTGAGGCAGCTACTTAGGAGTCCAGGTACTTTTCTATATCCGTTTGAGGACGAACGGTTATTTTAGAGGTGGAGAATGTGATGACCCGATAAGTTATCGAGTTTTTTAGAACCTAATTCTGTATTTTGAATCCTCAAAGATCTTATTATAGCCTTCCTCGATTTGCATGCACAATCTGAGTGTTTTACGAAAAGCTTTTAGGTTAAAAACTAACAAAATATGAAATTTTTGCCTTACAATTCATTTGAGTTGACTTCGGTCAACATTGTTGCTATTTAGTATAGGGGATATAGTATCTGTAAAGATGATGTTTGAGTGTTTTCAACAGTTCTCCCAAGCCTCTGGTCTGGAGGCAAACATAGACAAGAGCTCCATTTATTTTAGAGGAATGCCTGAGGAGGAACTAAATAAGATAACACAAGAATTGGGATAAGGAAAAATATTGTTTAGGTGTTTAGGGGTCCTCTTGAGTACTAAAAGGACGTCAATACTACAATACAAGCATCTTTTTGATAAGATCATGGGTAGAATCACTTCCTAGACATCAAAATTGCTCACCTATGTCGATAGAGTACAGTTGATCAACTATGTCTTATTCTCGGTACAGGTATTTTGGTCCCAGGTATGCATCTTACCAAAAAAAAAGCTGTGAAGGTAAGTGCGTCACTATGTAGAAGGTTTCTTTGAACAGTGGGTGTAGACATGTCCAAGAAAAGGATTAATAGTAGGGGATAAAATGTGTGGCCCCAAGATAACATGAGGCCTAAATTTCTTGGATGTGCATACTTGGAACAAGATTTCTATTTGTAAAAGGATGTGGAATCTTTACCAAAAGAAAGACAAGTTATGAGTCCAATGGATCCATAGCTACTATATAGAAGGGACAGCTGTTCGGAATGCACAAGCGGCGCAGACTTCATGTGTGGTGACGAAAATGTTGAACCCGAAGAAAATCTATATAGAATCAGGTTACATGGAGGATGACATTCAATGTATGCAACAGTTCTCCACGAAGGAGATTTACATCAAATTGAGATGGTAAATTCCTAAAGATGAATGGAGAAATTCATATATAACAATTAAGGATCATCTAGATGGGTTTTTATCTTGTATCTGGCCTTAAATAATAGATTACAAACGCGAGAAAGGTTGGTGAAGTGGAAGCAGATTGGGGATCTGAGTTGTGTGTTATGTCAAGCAGCACCAGAGACAATTGAACATTTATTTTCCAGTTTCAACTATTATATGGAGGAAGACTCTGCAATGGTAAGGCATCCTATGATATGGTAACCTGAGAAGGAATGGGCTACAAAACAGGGAAATGGAAAAACTAATGGAGCTAATATTTACATAATGGCGCTGGCAACAAGTATCTATGTTATACGGGTAAAAAGAAATTTGAGAATGTTTAAGAAAATAGAAGAACAGTGACGAGTGTAGTGAGGCACATTATCCGGGAGGTATATTGTAGAGGTGACTCATATGTTAGACTACAAAGAAAGATGAATGAGTTGAATTTTTACCCTTAAGTTTCTAAGTAGTATAGCACAACAATAAGGATACAGGTATTAGGAAGATGTGGAGATGCATGTTTGGTGCCGTCTGTCCAAACCTGATTAATATTTTGTTTCGTCTGCTTGTACATATTTACCTGATAAAATAAACAAAATTTAATTACTAAATTTTTTATTTATTATTTTATCCTTTTTTTCTAATTCCAAAGTATCTTTTCAAAAATATATTCATCCCATATTCATCGTAACTTCTTTTTGTTACAAAGATAATTTTAAATTTATAATTTATTTTGTAAAAATATAAGGTTATTTTAGTCATTTTACCATAAAAATAGCTTATCAATCATTTTTAACAAACACATCAACTATTTATTATCATTTTAGATATTTCTCTTCAAATATGTAACTGATTATTTACCAAATAATTATAGCATTTTATGCTTACAACTATTTATAACCACCTTACCCAAACGAGCTCTTAAATTTTAAATTTCTTTTAAAGTCGAAATTGTGGTTAGAAGGTGCCCTTCAGATGAAGTTTTCCTAAATTTTAATAACTTTTCACTTATTTCTCTTTAAAACCCGCCTATCGAGGCACAATATCCTTTATATACCTTAGTCCAACTTCAATTCAGGAAAAGAGCTAAATATATTCCTCTATTTTCGGATAGGGAAAAGGGTCAAAACTGGCCCTCTACTATGTGAAAAGGATCACTTACGCCCTCTGTTATACTTTCGGTTCACTATTATCCCTAACGTTGACGCGCCCCCTTTTTCTCGCGAAATCAGGTTTACGACATTTGGGAGGACAACCCGTTCCCTTTTGGGAATTGGTTTTAAGAGAATAGAAGAGTCGTCACCTAATAATTTAAGTGCATTAGGACACTAAGAAGGGTTTTGTTTGGATAACTAGAGATTGAGTAAGGGCTTGAAATTATTATAAGGGGAAGGTGTTAGACACCCCTCAAGATCCACTAGTGTGGTTCCCGACCAAACTATTATTGTGACTTAAGGTACAAATAACATAGACAAATAAGGCTTCAAATAAGAGGGTATTTTCACATATAAGTTAGAAACAAACAAAGTCGGAAAGCATTAATAAAGCGTTGATATAGAAGAAACTTTCAAAAGATTAAAAAAAAACAAAGAACAAAGGAAAGGGTGTCCTAGGTTTATTAATAATATCAATCACCCCACACAACACCTGGTAATCACTTATACACGTGGTGTAATCGCATGGTCATCATATCCATATCTATCCTTTCCCACCCCTTTAAGGTACTACAGCGCGGAATAGTTTCGTTTACTTATTGCATGCTATTACCTGTCCCAAATCTATCAATCCCGGAGGTATTTGGGATTACTAATCCGAAAGGGAGGAGACATTGGCTTATTTGTGGTTTCAAAAGGTTAAAAATACTAAGGCGACAAATAAAACACATATAGCAAGATTGGGGGGAGAGCGTATAAACAAATAATAAGGCTCAGACAAACCTCCTTTAAACTAGAAAAAAACATATATTTTAGCATGTCTTACACGTACTGTTTAAGGTCTAATTAAAACTTAAAAATTTGAGGCAGACTGCTTTATTACATAGTTCAGATAAGAAGCCCGAATCAAACCTGCATGTTGGTTGTAGTTAATAAAATCTGATTCCGTTTATAAGTTAATCCTAAGGCTTGCCTAAGTGATAGACGAAAACCAATAGGCATGATATCTATAGATTTCAGAAATAAGAGTATGAACTAATTACATGCTGATTTAAGAAAAGTTGACAGTTAAAAGCAAATTTTAGAAAAAAAATACGAGTTCTGGCGTTGGTGATATATTATTACTGCTAATTTTTAGACTCATAAGCGAGTGAGGCGATTCAGATTTGAATTAGAACCCCTATAGGCATGTTTTCTATGTGTTTGCCAACTTAAAACATTATTATAGACATAGAAGAGTGCATAAATTCTATAACATGATATCTAAGCGTTGCGTGCTATCTAATTACATATTTTGTTGTTAGGACCTATAGACAAGTTTGCCTAGTGAAAAGCGGGTATGCAAGAATCAGAAAAAACCTATAGTCAAATTTTCTACGTGTGTGTGCAGAAGCTATAGACCTAATATTCAACATGAAAGTGCAGGATCCCTATAGTCATGGCATCTAAATAATAATGCAGTTCTTATAGACATGATAGCTAAATGAGATGTAGAAATCTTATAGGCATGGTAACTACATGAAAAATACATGTCTTACAGGCATGGTAACTATATGAAAAATGCAAGAATTAGAGATTCCTATAGGCAAGCTATCTACCCGTATACATGAATGGTCACCCCTCCCTTTTCACTAAACATCCCCGAAAGTTTATTAGAAAGTTATTACAGTCCAAAGAAAATAAAGAGAATACATCAAAAATTAAAAATTACAACCAATGAGAGCCTGATTCAGACTTCATGTCTGAAGTATGAAGTAAATCAACTCCAAAGATCAGATTTCAAAAGCCTTTCTCTCATTTGGTGTATGCCAGAGTTCCCTAAGAGCCTCATGTGGACTCCGGGCAGTGCTCACACCCAAATACATTACTGGATTAAGACATAGTGCAGTGTGGAAGGGCCAGCCCTCAGGTGTCCAAGTTCAGAGGGTACTTATGGTCCCAAGGCAAGGCTCACAAGAGGGGGGCAGAACGTAGGAACTAAGACAGAGTGCAAGTGCAGGAATGGAATTCTGAAAGGGGAAAGGGAAAAGGGGGAAAACTTAAAATCAGCACACGTAAGGGTATAGGGGAGTGGGGAATTTGCAAGAACACAAGGAGAACAAGATGATGGGCATACTCAGCAATGAAAGATGCCAGCACACCCTCCAACGTATTTAGAGATAAAGGTTCAAAACTCAGTTCATGGACAACAACTCATATTGCCATGCCCTAAGTCACCACTCTCACATAGGTGTAATGGGGGTAGGGAGTAAAGATTCATAAAAGAAACAAGCAGTAGAACATAGGCATACTAAGCTAAATATCAAACTCTACAAACAACAATAAAGTAGAGATGGATACAAAAAACTGTAAGTAAACACATTGGAGTGATGCTGAAACTTAAATTAGATCATATCAGTTTCAAAGAAATAAGTAGAAAAGGCAGTAGTCTTGTAAAAGCCAAAGTGCAAACAGGAAGGCAGAATACTATAAGTGTGAGTTCAGGAGAGATTGTGAAATTGTGAAATCTAAAGTGTGTTAATCGTGTGAAGTGTGAAAGAAAAGTAGTGTATTTATACTGCAGAAAGCAGGCAGAAATAAGGTAAGAAAATAGTTAGAAAACTAATTGTCAATCAGTTACACAAGGCTTCCCTTAATTAAGGGATTCAGATTCAAACGGGTAAAACCACTTAAGGAAAGAAATTAAATAAAAAGTTTGTGTAAAGTATGCAATTGAAGGTAAATACATAAAGGTTATTTAAGGACAAGGTCTTTGAAATACACGGTTGTATAATTTAAGAAAAGAAGATTATTATCAGCCAAGAAATTTGAGGCCAGAGATTTTGTATGAATGAACCAAGTCTGAAAGATGGGAAAGATTTTTAACTTAAGGAAAATTAGCAAACAAATCAATTAGACCTATTTAAAGGGAATTCTGAATCAATCACAAGTTTGAAAATCTTTTCTGAAGAAACATTCATCACATATAAAAGCATACAGACGCGTTAAACATGAAAGAAACTTGTCATGCCCTTGTAAAATCAATAGAAAGAATCCAGTGTAGAAGAGTTTAGCAAAAGGTTCAACATTGTATGAAGAAAAAGGTGTCCAAACTCAGTTTAGAGATTCAAAAATCAGTCTGAAAGAGTAAAGGGTTCTAAAAAAATAAATCCTATTTCACATAATCAAACCTCGGCAGAATCCCCAAATTCTAGGGTTTCCACCTTGAATCAAATACAGAGATGAGGAGGCAAGTAGTCGAAACAGCCTTAGAGGTTTCCTTCAAAAACCCATGATAAAATATGCAAACACAGTAGAAAGATTCAAAGAACATAATGGAAAATACTGGAAGAAACATGCTTTTTTAGAAGAAACTTAACCAAGGTTCAGTAGCGGAAAAAGAGTAAGAACACTTAAGAACACGATAGGAAAACACAGTAGAAGAAACATGCTTAAGAAAGTCTTTTCTTAGAAGAAACTTAAACAGGGATCAGTAGAAGGAAAATAGCAAAGAACGCAGTAGAAAGGTATAGTATAGCAGGACATAGTAGAAGAAATACCAGAACATAGTAGAAAGCATATGACAACATAATATGGAAAACATGGTAGAAGCAACACAAGCGTGGAGCATATAGAACACAGTAAAGGACATTCAAGAACGGAGTATAAAACTCAGTAATAGAACATACAAGAAAATAGTAAAAGAAAAAGCACAAGAACACAGTAGAAAGCATACGAGAACATGATATAGGAAACATAGTAAGAGAAGCATACAAGATCATGATACTGTAGAGGCAAATACACACGAATGACAAAGAAAATCTTAAAATATATACTTAAACATTTTCAGGAAACCCTAGATCGAAAAAGGAAGGTTTTTTTAAAAGTATTTTTTGAAAGAAAAGTTAGGGAAATAATTTGAAAACTTAAAGAGAGCAAAGATACACAACGAAACTAAAGATATCAGAGAGAACCACGAAGGGTCAGGGTTTCAGAAGAACCCTAGAAATGAGAAAGGCTTTGAGAGGTCACCGATCTGAGTCGGAGAAGTTAGAATCAGGCTAAGAAGACCAGGATACGCCGGAGCAAGGCCGGAAACCTCGAGCCAGCAAAGGTCTGGGTGAAAAACCTCCAGGTCAGACCTCAAATTTTTAGGTATAACTGTAACGACCCGACCGGTCGTTTTGAGAAATTTAAGCTCTGTTCAGCGGCATAAGGTCTAGAACAGCTTCGGAACATGAGTATCGATTTGTGTGCATGGTGGAATTCGACTTTCGGATGGTTTAGAGTCAAATTTAGAGAAGAAACCTAGTTTTGGAAGTTAGAATGGTGAAAAGCTGACTGGAGTTGGACTTTTGGGTAAACGACTTCGAAACGGGTCGTGGATGATCTCAACAGCTTCGTATGGTGATTTTGGACTTAGGCACACGTTCGGATTCAGATTTGGAGGTCCGTAGAGTAAATTGAGGCATTTTGGTAAAAGTTGAAGTTGGAAAATGAAGAAGTTTGACCCACAATTGACTTTTGGGATATCGGGATCAGAATGCAATTCTGAGAGTTGGAACAACTCCGTTATGTCATTTTGGACTTGTCTGCAAAATTTGGCATCATTCCGAGTTGAATTGATAGGTTTCGGCATGGGTTTTGATATTTGAAGATTTCGAAGTTCATAAACATGATTTTTGCTTTGATTCATCGTTTCAATGTTGTGTTATATGATTTGGATCTTTGAGCGAGTCTGTGTTAGGTTATATGACTTGTGTGTGTGATTGGTTGAGGTCCCAGGGGCTTCAGGTGTGTTCCAGATGCTCAACGGGCAAATTTTGGAGTTTGAAAGAAAATTTACAGCAAGCCTTCTGGTGTTTCCGCTTCAGTGGCTTGGGAGCCACAAAAGCGGAGCCACAGAAGTGGCTTGGTCACTGCAGGAGCAAAAAGAGGGCAAGGCAGCTGGGTCCGCAGAAGCGGTGGAAATTTTGCTGAAGCGGAATCTCTTCCGCGAGTGTAGGACCGCAGAAGCAGAATTTGGAATTTGAAGTGAGGAGTAGCAAAAGCGGCTTGTGGTCCGCATCTGTGGGACCGCAGAAACGGAAATCACTATTCTGAAAAGGGGAAAATCCGAAGGTTTATTCCAAAAGTTAGAGAAATCAAAATTTAGCTCGGGAGAAGGCGAATTTGGGTGTATTTTGAAGAGGAGATCACTGGGTAATGTTTCCTTAACCTCATTTAGTTATTTCTATCAATATCGAGTCAAATGCACCATTAGAATTCGAATTCAAGGTGAAAATTGGGGAAAAATGGATAAAATTTCTTAGACTTAATTATTGTGTTTTGAGTGGGCATTTGACCTCCGATTTGGGAGATTCTTATATGGCTAGACTCGAGAGAGTATGAGGTTTCTGAAAATGTGAAAGTTTTTCGATTCTGAGCCGATGTCCTGAGGGATATTTTGGTCATTTTACCTAATTTCGCGCTTTAGCTTTGAATTAAATGATAGGATCAGTTGCTTGAGATGTTAATTACAATGTGTGATTTAATTGATTAGATTTGGCCATTTGGAGTCGAGAACTCTTGGCAAGAACATGGTTGCTAGTTGATTTTAGTCGGTTTGAGGTAAGTATCTTGCCTAACCTTGTGTGGGGGACTTCCCCTTAGGATTCGAGTCTTCTCTGTAGATGGTATTCCGTGCACGCGAGGTGAGGAGTGCGTGCTCGGATTATTTGTAGTAAATTGTCCCTTTTAGGCTCTTAGGCCCTTGTAATCACTGAGCATGAAGATGGTATTGATACGATTGAGTTCCCTGTTATTAGTTTCACCTCTACATGTCTTACTTGGAATTTATTTGCTCTTCTTGAACTATTCTTGTTGCCTAATTGACTTTTACGTGTTTAATTAAAGATAATTACCCTTCTATAGTCATGTTATCCGTCCTAACTACTCGCCTTTATTTGGAAATCATAAACGTTATATCTCATGGGATTAATTGGTCTTAATTGGAAAGAAGTTAGATATCTTATGATTAGTTGACTTTTCCTTAGTTGAAATTATTTGATCCATGTTAACTTCCTTATTGTTTGGATACTCCTTGAGTGTAAGTTCATCTGTGAATTCGTGCAAATATATTGAGGATACCAAGAGATCCTCGGGATACCAAGAGATCCCCAGTACTTATATTAAGGATACCAAGAGATCCTCGGGATACCAAGAGATCCCCAGTACTTATATTAAGGATACCAAGAGATCCTCGGGATACCAAGAGATCCCCGACACTTATAATGAAGATACCAAGATATCCTCGAGATACCAAGAGATCCCTAGCACATATATTGAGGATACCAAGAGATCATCGGGATACCAAGAGATCCCTAGTACATATATTGAGGATACCAAGAGATCCTCGGGATACCAAGAGATCCCTAGCACATATATTTATGTTTGGGACTATAGGACGATATCCTGGGAGATCCTCTGTTAAACTCATTTTGCTCTGAGCTGATGTTTTTGTTGATTCTATCCGTGTGCAAACATTTCGGGTGCTTGCCGTTCCATCTCTAATACTTACTAGTTGGTGGAGTTCTTGTTAAACACACTTGCACAATCATACACGTAGTTGGACTCTCCCCATTAGAGGTGAATATCTTCCGTTTTTGCAAAGGGTAGAGATACTCCCTCTTTATCCATTATATATATGAGAGTGGCCCTAGTTATCCAGTTAGTTGTCAGCATGATCGTGAGATTTATAGGGCAGGATGCCAGGTGTTAGATTTAGATGTTGGGCTTTCGGGAGTTATGATTTGTCCGAGACTTGGTGAAATTGTAGTAACAGTTAAATAAGACCTTATATGAACATCATTGGGGGATATGAGTTTTTGACTAGCGGGCTTTGCTGTGTCTTGATCTTAGGATTTGGATTGTGACTCTGCCGTCATTTTGTATCATCATTTATTATATTCTAGTGGTTACTGTTGCCCTTCCCTTTATTGTTATCTGTAGCATTTTTGAATATCCATGCAGACTTTACATATTTATATATCGTTTCCTTATCTACCATGATTATACTGTTTATTTCACCGGTAGGTGCTTTGACTGTTCCTCGTTACTACCCTACCTAGGTTAGTCTTGGTACTTACTGGGCACCGCTGTGGTGTGCTCACGCTACTCTTCTGCACACTTTTGTTGTGCAGGTACATGTACTCCCATTCAGTTCTGTCAGCCTTGGAAGGAGGCGTATCGGTAGAGACTTCGAGGTATATCTGCTACGCCCGCAGACCGAGGAGTCCCTTTCCAGCTTTCTGTAATAAGTATA
Source organism: Nicotiana glauca (assembly GCA_026770625.1). NCBI lineage: Eukaryota > Viridiplantae > Streptophyta > Magnoliopsida > Solanales > Solanaceae > Nicotiana > Nicotiana glauca. The sequence continues at coordinate 25,333 of MU706822.1, forward strand.
GTTCTTTCAGTATTTCTTCTTTGTACAGACATTCTTGAGTCAGAGCCTCTTTTGTATCCCTTAGCTTGTGATTTGTGAGATTCCGGGTTTTTGGATTATTTGTTAGCTTCGAGATTTGTTGCTGTGTGTGCCAGGCGGCACCTTAAACACTGATTTATTTCACTAGTTCAGCTTAATTACTTTTTTCTGCAAATTGGTTTATCTTCCGCATTGTTAGGCTTACCTAGTCATAGGGACTTGGTGCCATAACGACATGTTCATGGATGGTGAACTGGGGTCGTGACAAGTTGGTATCAGAGCTCTAGGTTCATAGGAGTCACAGATCACAAGCCGGTTTATTAGAGTCTCGTGCATCGGTACGAAGACGTCTGTACTTATCTGCGAGAGGCTATGTAACCGTTAGGAAAATTTCCACTTCATTTTATTTCCCTGTCGTGCGAGATTTTGGCATTTACAATCCTAAACCTTTGCCTTTCGCTCTCTCACCGATGGTGAGGACACGTACTGCCCGAGGTGATCAGGCACCCGTGCCCCTTGTTGCAGCCGTCGAAGGTCTGGGCCGGGCTAGAGTTCAAGGACGCACGCGTGGTGCTGCGAGAGCACCTGCGCAAACGGCCGCCGAGGTACCACCAGCAGATCCAGCCAGAGTCCGAGCATCTGACACAGCTACAACTACTACTACTCCAGCCCTTCAGGAGACTATGGCACAGTTCATGAGTATGTACACTATTTTTGCTCAGGCACGATTGCTTCCGCTTACTGCAACTACGCCCCAGGCCGGGGGAGGAGCACAGACTCCCGCCGCCCGTACTCCTGAGCAGCGAGCGCATATTGAGCAGGTCCCTGAGATTATTCCTATGTTGCCTGAAGCACTAGTTCAGCCTGAAAGCATGGCAGCGGCTCCCGAGCAGGAGCAGATGAGGCTTGAGAGGTTTAAGAGGTATAAGTCTCCTGATTTCAGTGGTTTAGCATCAGAGGATGCCCAGGAATTCCTTGATGAGTGTTATCGCATTCTCCATACTATGGGTATCTCGTGATCGAGCGGGGTTTCTTTCACTACTTTCCAGTTTCGAGGAGACGCATATTACTGGTGGCGCACCTATGAGTTAGACAGCCCAGACGAGGCAGCTTCACTGACTTGGACCTAGTTTTTAGATATGTTTCTACGAGAGTTTGTTCCTCAGAGCCTCAGGGATGCATGGCGTGCGAAGTTTGAGCATTTGCGTCAGGGTGCTATGACCGTCTCGGAGTATGCTGTCCGATACACCAGTTTGGCTAGACATGCCTCAGCCTTGGTTTCTACTGTTCGTGAGAGGGTACGCCGGTTTATTGAGGGACTTATCCCTAGCATCAGGTCCAGTATGGCTCGTGAGTTAGAGATGGACATTCCATATCAACAGGTGATAAACATTGCTAGGAGGATAGAGGGTATGCATTCCAGAGAGAGAGGGCAAGAAGGATTATGAGAGAGAGAATGGACGAGATCAGGAGAGGTATCTGAGGAGGCGAGGAGGCCTCGTAGACCAGTGAGATATACTCGTCCTTGTTTTAGAGGTAGGGTACATCATGGTAGAAGTTTTGCGGGTCAGCCAGTTCAATTTGCGCTTTAGACTATGTATGGTGATTCAGGTGTTCAGGGGTCTCGGAGTACCCGTACCGCACAATTTCCACCGCCTCATCAGTAGAGAGGGTGCATTGAGTGTGGAGATACTAGCCACATGGTGAGAGATTGTCCCAGACTCCGGACCGATGTGTCCCAGCGAGGTACTGAGGCAGGTAAGGGAGCCTAAGAGGGGGAGGCCCGACTCGTTGATATGTTCATATAGTACGTTTGAGGCCGGTGCGCCAGCTAATGTCATTCTGGTACGAGTTTAGTTTGTTATAGTGGGCACTATCTGTAGTTCATCACAGTTCTGCTTATCGGGGAGGATTTCCTTGTTTGTTGGTCCATTTATGGGAGCGCTTCATGATTTGCACTCTGTCTATGTGATTATCCTGTTAGGAGGTTTTATGAGTGATAGTCATGTCTATCGTCTGATTCTAGCCATTGTCGAGAGTTACGAGGCTAGTAGTATTTTTCCTGTTATCTGTTTTGGTATGCTTGATATTACTTCAGAGCATTCTTTGTTACGAGCTGTGATTTCTATGCTCCACCGGTGTGGGAGCTGGTCTGTGTTGTAAATTGTAGACGGTATTGATCTAGTGAGAGTCTTTAGATGAGTTGATGTGTGCCCTACTTGTGATTCAGTGCTGAGGGTGGGACCCTCGTGATTTCAGGTGGTTTGATATGTTGAGACCGGGCTGTGTATTGCGGTGAGAGTTATATCAGTATAAGATCATTGTGAGTCCTTTATATGCTTTCATTCCTTCTTGTTAAATGTCCTGGTAGATTTGCGTTGTAGAATAATTTGTGCTAGTTTGATTTGTTTGTTAGCTCCCTTATGTGTTTTCACTTCCTATATTCATCCATTTTCGTTTTATGCTTCTTGAGTTTTAGTTTGTGGGGTGTGTACCCATTGGTATTGGCTGAGATTTGGTTATTTGGGTGTTTTGTTATGTGGTTTTCGTTGTTATTGTATCATTGCCAGTGTTGTAGAGGTTTGAAAAGAGTTCCTGCGAAGATGAGGCTTATGGCTGGTACGGATTTGATCTGAGGCAAGTATATCAGAAATGTTATTATGGGCCTATGTGTGATGTGTCATGTTGTGTGGCTCTACCCCGTGTGTGTTGGCTTGTATTGAAATAGCTGGTTGAGATTGATACCGGATATGGACTTAGAATCGGATCTTTTGGGAAACTAATGGAAGGCGAGAATTATGGCTTGAAGGCTTAATGGTATTGCTAAAATGGTTAAATTTCAGTTGAGATGGCGTCGTCATGCTTATATAATTTGGGGTGACGTGGGATCACCCACAGGTGTATGTTGGAAGTGCGCACTCAGTGACTAGAGGACTTCTAGGGGAATCTTAGCACATTCGAGGACGAATGTTGGTTTTAAGAGGGGGAGGATGTAACGACCCGACCGGTTGTTTTGAGAAATTTAAGCACCGTTCAGTGGCATAAGGTTTGGAACAGCTTCGAAACATGAGTATCGACTTGCGTGCATGGTGGAATTCAGCTTTCGGATGGTTTAGAGTCAAATTTAGAGAAGAAACTTGGTTTTGGAAGTTAGAACGGTGAAAAGCTGGCCGGAGTTGGACTTTTGGGTAAACGACCCCGGAATGGGTCGTGGATGATCTCAACAGCTTCGTATGGTGATTTTGGAGTTAGGCGCGCATCCGGATTCAGATTTGGAGGTCCGTAGAGTAAATTGAGGCATTTTGGCGAAAGTTGAAGTTGGAAAATGAAGAAGTTTGACCCACAGTTGACTTTTGGGATATTGGGGTCGGAATGTGATTCCGAGAGGTTGAACAGCTCCGTTATGTCATTTTGGACTTGTCTGCAAAATTTGGCATCATTCCGAGTTGAATTGATAGGTTTCGGCATGGGTTTCGATATTTGAAGATTTAGAAGTTCATAAACTTGATTTTTGGTTTGATTCGTCGTTTTGATGTTGTGTTAAATGATTTGGAACTTCGAGCGAGTCCGTGTTATGTTATATAACTTGTGTGTGTGATTGATTGAGGTCCCGGGGGCCTCGGGTGTGTTCTGGATGCTCAACGGGCAAATTTTGGAGTTTGAAAGAAAATTTGCAGTAGGCCTTCTGGTGTTTCCGCTTCTGCGGCTTGGGAACAACAGAAGCGGAGCCACAGAAGTGGCTTGATCATCGCAGGAGCGAAAAGATGGCAAGGCAGCTGGGTCCGCAGAAGCAGTGGAAATTCCGCTGAACCGGAATCGCTTCCGCGAGTGTAAGATCCCAAAAGTGAAATTTGGAATTCGAAGTGAGGAGTCGCAGAAGCGGCTCGTGGTCCGCATGTGCGGGACCACAGAAGCGGTCCCTTATCTGCAGAAGCGGAAATCACTGTTCTGAAAAGGGGAAAATCCGAGGGTTTATTCCAAAAGTTAGAAAAATCAAAATTTAGCTCGGAAGAAGGTGATTTTGGGTGGATTTTGAAGAGGAGATCACTGATTAATGTTTCCTTAATCTCATTTAGTTATTTTCTATCAATATCTAGTTAAATCCACCATTAGAATTCGAATTCAAGGTCAAAATTGGGGAATAATGGATGAAACTTCTTAGACTTAATTATTGTGTTTTGAGTGGGCATTTGACCTCCGATTTGGGAGATTCTTATATGGCTAGACTCGTGAGAGTATGAGGTTTCTGAAAATGTGAAAGGTTTTCGATTCCGAGCTGATTCCCTGAGGGGCATTTTGGTCATTTTACCTAATTTTGCGCTTTAGCTTTGAATTAAATGATAGAATCAGTTGCTTGAGATTTTAATTACAATGTGTGATTTAATTGAATAGATTAGGGCCATTTGGAGTCGAGAAATCGTGGCAAGAACATGGTTGCTAGTTGATTTTAGCTGGTTTGAGGTAAGTAACTTGCCTAACCTTATGTGGGGGACTTCCCCTTAGGATTCGAGTCTTCTCTGTTGAGTGTATTCTATGCACACGAGGTGACGAGTGCGTGCTCGAATTTATTTGTGGTAAATTGTCCCTTTTAGGCTCTTAGACCCTTGTAATCACTGAGCATGAAGATGGTATTGATGCGATTGAGTTCCCTGTTATTAGTTTCACCTCTACATGTCTTACTTGGAATTGATTTTCTCTTCTTGAACTATTATTGTTGCCTAATTGACTTTTACGTGTTTATCTAAAGATAATTACCCTTCTATAGTCATATTATCCGTCCTAACTACTCGCCTTTATTTGGAAATCATAAACGTTATATCTCATGGGATTAATTGGTCTTAATTGGAAAGAAGTTAGATATCTTATGATTAGTGGTCTTTTCCTTAACTGAAATTATTTGATCCATGTTAACTTCCTTACTCTTTATATACTCCTTGAATGTAAGTTCATCTGTGACTTCGTGCAAATATATTGAGGATACCAAGAGATCCTCGGGATACAAGGAGATCCCCAGTACTTATATTGAGGATACCAAGAGATCCTCGGGATACCAAGAGATCCCCAACACTTATATTGAGGATACCAAGAGATCCTCGGGATACCAAGAGATCCCCAACACTTATATTGAGGATACCAAGAGATCCTCGGGATACTAAGAGATCCCCAACACTTATATTGAGGATACCAAGAGATCCTCGGGATACCAAGAGATCCCCAGCACATATATTAAGGATACCAAGAGATCATCGGGATACCAAGAGATCCCTAGTACATATATTGAGGATACCAAGAGATCCTCGAGATACCAAGAGATCCCTAGCACACATATTTATGTTTGGGACTATAGGACGATATCCTGGGAGATCCCCTGCTAAACTCATTTTGTTCTGAGCTGATGTTTTTATTGATTCTATCCGTGTGCAAACATTTTGGGTGCTTGCCGTTCCATCTCTTATACTTAGTGGTTGGTGAAGTTCTTGTTAAACACACTTGCACAAGCATACACGTAGTTGGACTCTCCCCATTAGAGGTGAATACCTTCCGATTTTGCTAAGGGTGGAGATACGCCCTCGTTATCCATTATATATGTGAGAGTGGCCCTAGTTATCCAGTTAGTTGTCAGCATGATCGTGAGATTGATGGGGCAGGATGCCAGGTGTTAGATTCAGATGCTGGGCATTCATGAGTTATGATTCGTCCGAGACTTGGTGAAATTGTAGTAAGAGTTGAATAAGACCTTACGTGAACATCATTGGGGGATATGAGTTGTTGACTAGCGGCCCTCGCTGTGTCTTGATCTTAGGATTTGGATTATGACTCTACCATCATTTTGTATCATCATTTATTATATTCTCGTGGTTACTGTTGCCCTTACCTTTATTGTTATCTATAGCATTTTTGAATATCCATGCAGACTTTACATATTTATATATCGTTTCCTTATCTACCATGATTATACTGTTTATTTCACCGGTAGGTGCCTTGACTGTTCCTCATCACTACCCTACCGAGGTTTGTCTTGGTACTTACTTGGAACCACTGTAGTGTTCTCATGCTACTCTTCTGCACACTTTTGTTGTGCAGGTACATTTACTCCCATTCAGTTCTGCCAGCCTTGGAAGGAGGCGTATCGGTAAAGACTTCGAGGTATATCTGCTACGTCCGCAGACCGAGGAGTCCCTTTCCAGCTTTCTGTAATAAGTATAGTTCTTTCAGTATTACTCCTTTGTATAGACATTCTTGAGTCAGAGCCTCTTATGTATCCCTTAGCTTGTGATTTGTGAGATTTCGGGTTTTGGGAATATTTGTTAGCTTTGAGACTTGTTGCTGTGTGTGCCAGGCGGCACCTTAAGCACTGATTTATTTCACTAGTTCAGCTTAATTACTTTCTTCCGCAAATTGGTTTATCTTCCGCATTGTTAGGCTTACCTAGTCATAGGGACTAGGTGCCATCACGACATGTTTATTGAGGGTGAACTGAGGTTGTGACAATCAAGTGTGTAAGAGAAAAAGGAGGTGAGTTTAAGACTCTCATGGCCTGAGAAGCCATGGATTTCGGTGGTTTCAAGGTTGAAGACGGTGAGAAGCGGCTAGGGTTAGGGAATGTTCGAGAGAGTTTGAGAGAGGAGAGGGTTTCAGGGGCGGCGGATAATTGAATATGAAATAGGGTTGGGAGTTTGGTAAATTAAAAAAGGAAAGATGGAGTGTGAGCTGTAAGACCAACGGTTGGGATTAAAAAATAGGTCTGGGCGGGTTTTTTAATGGGGTCATAGGCGGTTAAATTTAGGATTTGGGCCGGTCCAATTGTGATTGAAATTGGGTTAGTTGGGGTGGTCGATTTGGGCTACAATTGAAATGAAATAGGGCTAGATTTTAAATAGCCACTTTTTTCCTTTTTATTTTATAAAAATAGTAAAATAATTTCTGAAAACAAATTAAAGGCACTAAATTAATTAACAATACATAAATATTAAATTAAAAATACTGGAGTCAAATTTGGTAATGATTAAGGCAATTAATTATTAAAATAGGCTAATATTGCAATTATATGCAATTTAGCTTTAAAAATACTAAATAAATTAGTAAAAATGTGTAAAAATTACCTTAGCTATATTTTGGGATAAATATGAGAATAATATAAATTAATCACTAAAATGATAATTTGAGAAATAATTATTGGTTTTTGCATTGCTAAAATAGGGCAATAATTTGATTTAAAAATTAGGAAAAATACTAAAACATTTGGACGCACTTGTATATGCATACATATGATATTTTGAATGTATTTTGCTTATAAAAAATATACAGGGAAAATTGGGTATTAACAACTGCCCCTCTTTACCCGAGAAGGATGAAAGATTTTTCGGGTAAAGACAAGATTTAAACAAGATGTCGATCTTTCAGCCGATGCAAGATTTAAATAAAATGGCGATCTTTCAGCCGATACAAGATTTAAATGAAGTGGCGATTTTTCAGCTGATGCAGATGGAGACAGAGCTTAGTCTCGGAAGGCAGAATGGTAGCCTTGTGCAATGCAGGAAATGCATATGGAGATAGAGCTTAGTCTCGCAAGGCAGAGTGGTAGCCTTGTGCAATGCATAAAATGCAGATGGAGGTAGATCTTAACCTCGGAAGGCGGAAAGGTAGCCTTGTGCAATGTAGGAAATGCAAATGGAGGTAGAGCTTAATCTCGGAAGGCAGAATGGTAGCCTTGCGCAATGCAGGAAATGCAGATGGAGGTAGAGCTTAACCTCGGAAGGCAGAATGGTAGCCTTATGCAATGCAGGAATGCAGATGGAGGTAGAGCTTAACCTCGGAAGGCAGAATGGTAGCCTTATGCAATATAGGAAAGCAGATGGAGACAGTGCTTAGTCTCGGAAGGCAGAATGGTAAACTTATGCAAGAAATAGAAGGAGAATAGTAATAAAATTTCTTAGTTGATAGCTTGTAGTTGATTGTGATATTGTGGCTGCTGGGGATATTGTATGCGGATTGCGACTGTGAATAGGTGTGACAATTCTGAGAGTTGTATTCCTGAACAGTATGAGTGTATAATATATGATTTTGTGACTTGGTTGTCTGCATCCAAAGAAAAATCATGAGTTTTGTAAAGGGAAAAGGTTAATTCGTGTCCCTGCTGACTTTACCTGCCCTGTTTGTCTTTGATCAGATGACACGGTATGTATCATAGAGGTAGTGTTGCTGAACAGAGCGATTTCGATAATAAACATGCATGAGTTTGTTAAAGATATGACGTAAGTATATAAAAAATAGTTTTTATATGAACCGACAACTGTGACGTGGTTTAGGACATCCTCAAAATTCTACCCCAGTTTACTGGGTTGCTGCTTCTGATGGTTGCTTGCGATGATCGGCTGAGGTTACTTTGGAATTTTTAGGGTCCTCCTAAAAATTCTTCCCCAATTTCCAATTGCAGGGGGGAAGGGGGAAATAAAATTTTTATTGAATTGTGACCGAACCCATAAGGCTACCTATGTATACCCTCTTAAACGGGAATCAGGTCAGACGTAGTTCAAATTACATCATGTAGGAAAATCATGAAGTTACACATAGTAGCGTTTGACTACATCTGAATTGATTGGTTTTGGACAAACTTCTCCGTCTATTTCTGCAAGTATAAAGGCTCCTCCTGTCAGAACCCGATGAACCATGTATGGACCCTGCCAATTGGGAGAGAATTTCCCTTTGGCTTCATCTTGATGCAGGAAAAGAATTTTAACACCAGCTGCCCCTTGTGTGAATCGTCTTAGCTTGACTCTCTTGTTGAAAGCTCTGGACATTCTATTCTGATAAAGCTGACCGTGGCAAACTGCATTCATTCTCTTCCTATCTATAAGAGCCAGTTGGTCGTAGCGGTTTCTCACCCATTCTGCATCGTCGAGCTCAGCTTCTTGTATGATACTCAAGGAAGAAATCTCTACTTCGGCAGGAATGATGGCTTCCGCACCATAAACCAACATATAGGGAGTTGCATTAGTTGATATTCGGACTGTGGTGCCATACCCCAATAAAGCAAATGATAGCTTCTCATGCCACTGCTTATGCTTCTCCACCATTTTCCTCAGTATCTTCTTAATGTTCTTGTTGGCGGCTTCTACAACTCCATTCATTTGGGGCCTGTAGGTTGTGGAATTCTTATGTCTGATTTTGAAGGTCTCACACATATATTTCATCATGTCACTGTTGAGGTTGGAGCCATTATCAGTAATGATTGATTCTGGGATCCCGAACCGACAAACAATACGGTCGCGGACAAAGTCTGCCACGAATTTCTTAGTCACTGCTTTGTAAGATGTTGCTTCGACCTACATGGTAAAATAGCCAATTGCCACGAGGACTAATCTGTGCCCGTTGGAAGTGGCATGTTCGATTGGTCCAATAACATCCATTCCCCAAGTGGTGAACGGCCACGATGAGCTTGCTGCATTAAGCTCATTTGGAGGTTTCTTTATCATGTCTGCATGTACCTGACAGTGGTGGCATTTTCGAATATACTGGATGCAGTCTGTCTCCATAGTCATCCAAAAGTAACCAGCACGGAGGATCTTCTTTGCCAAGACAAAACTGTTCATATGTGGACTGCAGGTCCCAGCATGAATTTCCTCTAGCAGTTTAGATGCTTCCTTAGCGTTGACACACCTTAGTAATCCCAAATTAGGAGTCCTCCTATATAGGATTCCTCCGTTGTGAAAAAAATTGTTGGACAACCTTCGAAGTGTGCACTTTTGAGTAGCATTTGCAATCCCTGAGCACTCTCCTCTTGCCAAATATTCCTTGATGTCATGAAACCAAGGTTTTCCATCTGCCTCCTCTTCGACATGAGTACAGTAGGCCGGCTGATCATGGATCTTTACCGAACTAGGATCAATGAAGTTCGTATCTGTATGTTGTATCATGGATGCTAGGGTAGCTAATGCATCGGCAAACTCATTCTAGACTCTGGGAGCATGCTGGAACTCTGTCTTTGTTAACCTCTTTCTCAACTCCTGTACATGGTGCAGATAAGGGAGTATCTTAAAATTCTTGGTTGCCCATTCTCCTCGTACCTGATGTATGAGTAGGTCCGAGTCCCCAATTATTAGCAACTCTTAGATGTTCATGTCAATGGCCATCTTGGGCCTTAAAATGCAGGCTTCGTACTCGGTCATATTGTTGGTGCATGGGAACCTGGGTTTGGCGGACACCCTAAAATGCTGACCGATTTCTGATACTAGGACCACTCCTATGCCGACTCCTTTAAAGTTTGCTGCTCCGTCGAAAAAAAATTCTCCAACCGTCATAGGATTCTGCAATGTCTTCTCCTATGAATTATACCTCTTCGTTAGGAAAATACGTCTTTAGGGATTCGTATTCTCCGTCCACGGAGTTCTCAGCCAAGTGATCTGCTAGTGTATGTCCCTTGATTGCTTTCTGAGTCACATAAACAATGTCGAATTCACTAAAAAGGATTTGCCACTTGGCTAGCTTGCCAGTGGGCATGGGCTTCTGAAAGATGTACTTCAAAGGATCCATCCTTGATATGAGATATGTAGTATAGGCACAGAAGTAGTGCCTCTGCTTTTGGGCCACCCAAGTTAGAGCAGAACAGGTGCGTTCTAACAGAGAATACCGGGCCTCGTACGGGGTGAACTTCTTACTGAGATAATAAATGGCTTGTTCCTTCTTCCTTGTTTCATCATGTTGCCCTAGGACGCAATCGAAGGCACCATCTAGCACTGTGATGTAGAGTAACAAAGTTATACTTGGCTCAAGTGGGACTAAGACTGGAGGTGTTGACATGTATTCCTTGATTCTGTCGAAAGCTTTCTAGCAATTGTCAGTCCTTTCGGTGGCGGAATCCTTCTTCAACATCTTGAAGATCGGCTCATAGATAACTGTAGATTGTGCTATGAACTGGTTAATGTAGTTATGTCTTCCCAAGAAGCTCATCACGTCTTTCTTGTTCCTTAGTGGTGGTAATTCTTGAATGGCTTTGATCTTCGATGGATCCAGTTCTATTCCCCGATGATTCACAATGAACCCCAGCAATTTCCCAGCTAGAACCCTGAATGCACATTTTACGGGATTTAGTTTCAGGTTGTACCTTCGCTATCTGTTGAAAAAATTCCTCAGATCTTCAATGTGATCGGTGGCTTTTTGGATTTGATGATGACATCATGCACATATACTTCAATCTCCTTGTGTATCATGTCATGAAAAATGGTAGTCATGGCCCTCATGTAGGTGGCCTCTGCATTCTTTAACCCGAATGGCATCATCTTGTATCAATACATTCCCCATGGTGTAATGAAAGCCGTTTTCTCAGCATCTTCTTCATCCAAACAGATCTGATAGTACCCCACAAAACAATCTACAAATGATTGCAACTCATGTTTGGCGCAATTGTCAATCAGGATGTGTATGTTTGGCAAGGGGAAGTCGTCTTTCGGACTGGCCCGGTTGAGATCCCGGTATTCAACACAGACTCTAACCTTCCCGTCCTTTTTCGGTACAGCCATAATGTTGGCTAACCATGTTGGATATTCCACTACCCTAAGAACCTTAGCTTTGACCTGCTTAGTGACTTCTTCCTTGATTTTCTGACTCATATCAGGCTTAAACTTTCTGAGCTTCTGTTTTACTAGCGGACAGGCTGGATCGATTGGCAATTTGTGAGCCACTATAGATGTACTCAGCCCACTCATGTCGTCATACGACCAGGCGAATATGTCCTCATATTCTCTTAGAAACTCTGTGTATTCTTCCTTTTCTGATGATGACAAATGAACACTGATTCGTGTTTCTTTGATGTTTTTTGCATCTCCCAGGTTAACAATCTCAGTTTCATCCAGGTTGAACTTAGGACTGTTCTCAAAATTCTCAACTTCTTTAACAATCTCTTCTGGTATATCATCTTCCTCTGAATCGATGTTCGTTTGTTGCGTTGTCTCGTTGCATGTCACAATCATTGGCTCATCAAGATAAGTAATAGTAATGGGGTATAAGTAAAGTAATGAGAGAAAATAATAAGAGTAAGATTTATAAGAAAATCGAAATGCTTTGATAAATTCCATAAATGTTTTGAACATTGGATCTCTTTCTTGCAAAAAATAAAAATGCGAAAGGAAAGTAAACTAATAAAATGGTGCATGATGCTTGTTCAGCCTTGCTACCCCCAGGCTCGTCTGGCTTTGGTGGTTTTGACGGTCCAGTTATTGAGGCATGCTCCTCTACTTACAGCCTGTATGGAAGGGCCTTCCTCCCCTTCCTCCTCAAGAATGACACAACAATCCATATTATCGTCTTCCAGGAACAAATTCCTCACTGCTGCCAGTGTTTCTTCTTCTGACCCGTAAATGACCTCGGCCGGTTGGAAAGTCTGCTCCAAACGGGGTATTGGTTTCTCCCAAGGATATTAAGCATCGCTCTATGGTGGCAACCAGTGGTTCAATTCTTCCCAAGTATACTCATATCCCAACTCGAAGGTGGTGCCATATTTCTTGAGCTTGATGGGCTTAGCGATTCCTTGGAGGTTATTGCCAAGTCCCTTGCTAGGTTCATACCCACTCCAGTTTAATATGCTTTCAATTTTGTTATCCCACCATTTATCCTTGTCGATGGTATTGACTTCATCGATGTGGTGGTAAGTTTCCCTGCTTATCCTTGTCCTTCCTCCAATTGCTGGAATGGTTAGGCGATTGTATATGGGGTTTCTACTGTCGCCGTGAATGATCACTTCTTGGTGGCTCCACTCAAACTTCACTACCTGATGTAGTGTTGACACTACGGCCCCCGCGGCATGAATCCATGGTCGCCCCAACAACAGATTGTAAGATGTCGGCACGTCTATCACTTGAAAATCAACATCAAACCAAGTGGCCCCATTTGCAAACACAAGCTAATTTCTCCAATATTAGACCTTTGAGAACCGTCGAAAGCTTTGACGTTGATGGCCCCATCCTTGATTTCATACAGCCCATTTCCCAATGTCCTGAGTGTTACCAACGGACATATATTGAAACTGGACCCCCCATCGACCAGGATCCTAGTGATAAAATAATCTTCGCATTGCACGGTGATGTGCAATGCCTTGTTGTGACTCAATCCCTCTAGTGGCAGCTCATCTTCATGAAAAGTGAATTCTTGACTTTCCAACACCTGATCTACCATGTTAGCCATCTCTCCGCCGGTGATGTTACTGGGTACATGTGCCTTACTCAGCACTCTTAACAAGGTATTCTTGTGTGCATCGAAACTTTGTAGAAAAGCAAGGATAGAAATCTGTGTCGGTGTTCTGTTTAGTTGATCGATGACTGAGTATTCTTTGGCTTGTATATTTCTCCAGAGATTGTCGGGCCTAGTTTCAATGATGGATGGCCGACTAGAGGCCTGCTTGCTTGACTCAGCCAAATGCTTCGGGGTATATACCCAGTCGGTTCTTATCATTCCCTATGCTGCAACGGTTTTCCCGAATTTGACCTAACCCATTTCTTCTGGCCTCAACTGTGTAGTCACATGTTATAGCTTTTGTATGGAACACTGTTATGGCTAACATTGCCACTAGAATCGGCGTGGCTATCTTTACCCCGAATGGAGCATGCTTCTCAGGTGGTAAAACTGCAACTTCAAAGGGTGTAGGTGTGTCCGCTGATGACATAAACTCAACCTCAATCGGCGTTGGCGTCTTTGCAGAGGGTGGTGCTTCAAACTCGAGTGGCATGGACATGTTTACCTTGGCGTCCCTAGAAGGCTGAATCTGGACCACAATCGAATTGAGGGTGACTACTGGCTTCTTTAGATTATCGCCTTCTGTGATTAAACCGATTGATCACTTCAGGTCCCAATCATCCTCTATCTCGATCATGTGAACACTTCCACCTTTGTGGTCTGGAAAAGGGTTATTCCAGACATTTGGAGCAGGCTCCTTTGCTACAATGATCTTATTGTCAATCAAAGTCTGGATCTTATCCTTCAGAGAGCGGTATTCGTCAATAGTATGTCCTTTTATGCCGGAATAGTATGCACAGGATTTATTTGGATTGAACTACTGAGAAGCGTTTTTAGGGGTTATAACAGGGATAGGAGTAACATAACCAGTAGCCTTGAGCCTTTCGTACAGCTGGCCAATTGGTTCAGCAATGGCTGTGTATTTTTTGGGAAGTCTGCGATCAAAATTTGGTCATGGTCTAGGAAAGTTTTAACGTGGGGGAGGTGATTGATAGTGGGATGGTTGGGTGTTGTAGGCTTGGTAAACATATGATGGTTGGGAGTATTTGGGTGAAGTGGGCTGATATGCGGGAGTTAGAGCTGATTGATAAGTGGGTGGTGGAGTTTGGTAAGTGGATGAGGGTGCTTGGTAATTTGGGGTAGGCTGATAGGTGATTAGAAGTATTGGGTATGTTTGATACTTGATGGGGGATTTGGTTCTCTGTGCAACTATTACAGAACCTACGTCCCTTTTTCTCGGATGTACCACCAGATGGTAAAGCCTTATTGGTAGCCTGCAAGGCTTCAAAGTTCGTAACCATACCCTCTTGATGCCTTCCTCGATCCTTTCTCCTAGCTTGATTATATCAAAAAATTTGTGATTCTCGATCAGCATCAGCCTCCCATAATATTGTGGGTCCTAAGCCCGGACGAAAAACGTGTTCATCTGCTTTTCTTTTAAAGCAGGCCTAACCTTAGCAGCTTCTGATCTCCATCGAGTAACATATTCACAGAATGTCTCTGTAGGTTTCTTCTTTAAGTTTTAGATGTAGAACACATCTGGTGCATTCTCCGTATTGAACCTGAATCTTTCCATAAAATCAGACGCCATGCTTACCCAGCTTGACCACTTCTTCGGATCCTGGCTAATGTACCAAGATAAAGTCTCTCCCTTCAAGCTCTTTATAAAAAGCTTCATGCGGATTTTCTCATGTCTTCCCACTCCGACAAGCTTGTCACAGTATGTTCTCAAGTGAACCCTGGTATCCCCTGTTCCATCAAACATTTCGAACTTAGGAGGTTTGTACCCATCGGGCAGTTCGACATCGGGCTTTATGCACAGATCTTCATAGTTTAGCCCTCAATTCCCTTACTGCCTTCAACGCCTTGAATTTTGCTAGTTAACTTTTTAAGCTCTTCAGCCAAATTTCTGATGAGCGAGTCCTTATCATTGGAATCGGGTATGCTTGAGATGGGCTGGGTGGAGTGTGATACAGTCTCCATGTAGATGGAGGTATTGTGTTGGGTGCGACAGTGGTCATTTGTGGAGTTTTGGAGTTCTGGGATGATCGGTGGGGTTTTATTTGAAGTATGGCAGGTATTGCAGTGGTGGTGAGGAGTGGGATGGTTTAGTTGCTTTGGGATGCTTTGCGGAGGTACAGGATTCTGAGTATTTGGGAAAGTAACCTCTGGAGTGGACAGGGAAAATGACGGGCTTGCCAAATTCTGGACTTGATCAAGTTCTTCCTGAAAGTTCAACAGTTTTTTTTCCAAGTGGGATGTGTTTTCCTTGGTGAGCTCTACTCGTTCAGTTGAGTTGTTCAAATCTTCCATTTTTTCCTTGTTTTTGTGTCTGCAGGAGTGGGAGGAGGAGTAGGTAGAGGGCTCTTGGATCTTGTAAAATATTATGATGTTACCAAAGTTCACGAACTAAACTTTGGGGAGGGGAATAAACAAAAATTAATAAGTCAGTAAGGATTATAAAAAAAATAGTTGTAATATTTAAACACGTAGTGTAGGAAATATAAAGCGCGTCCTAATTTTTGGGGACCTCGTTGTGCCCGAGGTAGGCCTAGTGACAAGTTAATTTAGAGAATGTAGAATGCTAAATGCCTTATTTTATGCCAGGGAGGGGATCCTCGGGTTATGCCGGGATTTGAAAAGAAAAAGTTCCTTGGGTTATGCCAGGGAGATCCTCGGGTTATGCCGGGATTTGGAAAGAAAAGACTCCTTGGGTTATGCCAGGGAGATCCTCAGGTTATGCCGGGATTTAGAAATAAAATGCTCCTTGGGTTATGCTAGGGAGGTCCTCGGGTTATGCCGGGATTTGGAAAGAAAAAGCTCCTAGGGTTATGCCAGGGAGATCCTCGGGTTATGCCGGGATTTGGAAAGAAAAAGCCCCTTGGGTTATGCCAGGGGGATCCTCGGGTTATGCCGGGATTTGGAAAAAAAACGCTCCTAGGTTATGCCAGGGAGATCCTCGGGTTATGCCGGGATTTGGAGATAAAAAGCCCCTTGGGTTATGCCGGGGGGATCCTCGAGTTATGCTGGGATTTGGAAAGAAAAAGCTCCTTGGGTTATGCCGGGGAGATCCCCGGGTTATGCCGAGATTTTGGAAAGAAAAAGCTCCTTGGGTTATGCCAGGGAGATCCTCGGGTTATGCCAGAATTTGGGAAAGAAAAAAGCTCCTTGGGTTATGCCAGGGAGATCCTCGGGTTATGCCGGGATTTGGAAAAGAAAAGGCTCCCTGGGTTATGCCAGGGAGATCCTCGGGTTATGCCGAGATTTGGGAAAGAAAAGGCTCCTTGGGTTATGCCAGCGAGATCCTCGGGTTATGCCAGGATTTGGAAAGAAAATTCTCCTTGATACCATGATTATTATTATTATTATTATTATTTATTATTATTTTTTTATTATTATTTTTTTTCCATTTTCATTTCTTTTTTTCTTTTTTTTTTATGTTTTTCTTTTTATTTAATAAAACGCATGAAAGAATTTGAGGAGAAACTTCCCTTTTGGTCGATTCCCTGTTGTAAAACTATTTCAGCGCTTGCGCATTTCATTTCTTTTGGATTGCACCTGCATTCTTGCATGGTTGCTTTGATTGCTCCTGTTTTCAACAAAGAACAATTTGTTAGTTTGAAACGGTGGTTGGTTTTGTGGCTTTGATCATCTCAATCGCCTAATCCTGGCCCCATTTCCATTGAGAAGTTTGCTGCTTGTTGGCCTCGAGGGTGAATCTCTTTTCAAACCGACTGGGTTCAACTCTCAGGGTTTTATTATGACTCGCCCGATACGACGACCCGACCCGTCGTCTCATGTAATTCTATCCTGTTTTCCCCATTATATGCTTTTTCATGTTTCAATATATGTACTTGGTGAATTTGAGTTGATTCGGATCGAGTTTGGTAGGAAATGGGACAATTAGTCTCTTTAAGGAAGAATTAGTTTGGAAAAGTCAACCAAATGTTGACTTGTGAGTTAGAGGGCTCGGAATTGAATTCCGATGATTCGGTTAGTTTCGGGGGATAATTTAAGGCTTAGGAGAGCAATCAGAATTAATTTTGGAGGTCCGGTGAAGAAGTTAGCCTATTTTGACGAAGTTAGTATTTTTGGCGATTTTTGGTTGGTAGGTAAAATTTTGGTCCGAGGGTCGGAACGGAACTCCGGAAGTTTCTGTAGCACCGTCATGTCATTTGGGACATGTGTGCAAAATTTCAAGCCATTCGGACATGTTTTGGTCGGGTTTTTGATCGAATGTGTGTTTTTGAAGTTTTAAAAGAACTTAGGCTTGAATTCGATATAATTCGACGATTTTAGTGTTAATCAAGGTGTTTTGATGATTGGAATAAGTTTGTATGATGTTTTAGGACGTGTTGGTATTTTTGGTTGAGGTCTCGGGGGCCTCGGGGTGATTTCGGATGGCTAACGGGAATTTTTAAAGTTGGAAAATGCTGCAGAAATGCAACAGTCAGGGCACAGCAATTTTGTTCTATGCGATCGCAATGCCTTAATGTGATCGCATAGTGTTAGCTACAGTACCAGTATTTTTGTTCTATGTATTCGCATAGTGTTAGCTATAGTACCAGATTTTTGTTCTATGAGTTCGCATAGTGTTAGCTATAGTACCAGTATTTTTGTTCTATGCGTTCACATAGTGTTAGTTACATTACCAAATTTTTGTTCTATGCGTTCGCATAGCGTTAGATACAGTTACCCAGGATTTTTGTTCTATGCGTTCACATGGTGTTAGCTACAGTACCCAGGATTTTGTTCTATGCAATCGCATAGAGTTAGCTACAGTGCCCCGAAATTTTGTTCTATGCGATCGCAATGCTCTAATGCGATCGCATAGTGTTAGCTACAGTACCAGACAGAATGTTAAAAAACATTTCATCCGCGAACCAAACCCATTTTTCCACCATTTTTTAGCAACTTTGAGAGCTTTTGGACGGGAATTGAAGGGGTTTTGGCGGGAAGTGATTGGAGGTAAGTCCTATGAACTAATTACATGATTATTTTGTGAAATCATCCTTGAAATTCATGAAAATATAGCCAAATTAAATGAAATTAGGGCTTGAGATTGAAATTCTAAAATGGTGATTTGAGGGGTCAAATGGACTCCGATTTTTGTGAATTTGGTATGTATAGACTCGTGGTGAGATAAGGATCGTGTTGATGTAAAAATTTCTAGATTTCGAGACGTGGGCCCGGGGCTAGGGTTTTGCAAATTTCGTGGTTTTCAATATTTTTCGAGTCTTTTCGATTGGGTTATATTCCCTTAGCCTATTGTGACGTATTCGCTCTGATTTTGGTTAGATTCGACGCGCGCAAAGGCCTATTTGATGGGCAAAGGCATCGCGGGCTAGAGATTTCACCGGTTCGAGGTGAGTAATACTTGTAAATGATATCCTGAGGTTTTGAAACCCCAGATTTGCACATCATAGTACCGTATTGAGGTGACTTGCACGCCGGATATGAGCGTGGGGTAGAGCACCGTTGGGGATTGTGACTTGGTCCGTCCCGATTGTTGATTTTACTGCTTATTTGACTGAAATTACTTGTTATCATCATATTTTGGCTGATTGCCATGTTTGGGGCCTTGTGCCGGCTTGTAGAATCCTTCGGGGATTGATATTACTATTTTGACATAATTTGCATATCATACGGTCTCAGACCAAGGTTTTGAATACTGTTTTGCAAACTCAGCCATATTTCTAATTTTTGGAAACTCAAATGATATCTTAAGTGTTATTTCGGGATGAGTCTACTGTTTTATAAATGCCCAAGGGGCTTATATTATTTTCTGGACCGAGCAATAATTCGAAACAGTGGTAACAATGACACTGTATGATGTAACTTGAAACAGTGGTAACGATGACACTGTATAATGTGACTTGAAATAGTGGTAACAATGGCACTGTATAATATAAATTGGTCAGGTAACAATGGATGACCGGTCAGGTACCAATGACTGACCAAGATATTGCGCTTGGGCTGTAGGAGTCCCTCCGAAGTCTGTACACACCCCCATTGAGTGCCGTCGATGATAAATAAATATGGATGGCCCGGGCTGCACGTCGCAGTGGGTACTGGAATGTACCATCATATGCATTGCATTGCATTCATGCATTTGTTCACTGTTTGTTGTTGTTGTGATATTTCTTGAGATATTTATCTGCTATTTTGGTACTATCAGATCATTGACCGTTGGGGGCCCGAGTGGCTGACCAGGAACAAGGATATTGCCCGAGGGACAGATTTCTGTGCATAGTGTCACAAATTATTTTGAAAATATATTCGCAACCGTTGAAAAGATCATTTCTAAAAGATGTTTTAAACTGAGATGGATATTTTTTAAAAGGATTTTTCTCGGACTTACTGTTTCCTTCAAAAGAGTTATGTTGTCCCGTATTGCATGCTGGTGTGCTCTTACGTGATTTCTTGCCGCTCAGTTATTATTTACTCTTATTACCACTGAGGTAGAAGTACTCACTTTACTCCCTGCACCTCGTGTGCAGATGCAGGTACTTGAGCACCCGGTAGCGGGTTTTGAGATGACTGAAGATTTGTTATCATAGCTAAGCCAGGTGACCGCTAGCGTCCGCGGCACCGGATCTTCTCCCTTATTTTATGTTGTTCATGTTACTTTCAGACTTTGTTCCTATTTCCGGACTTGTAGTATGTTAGTGAACTTCTTAGTAGCTCTTGACTAGTGACAACCCGATGTCAGGCTATGATGGGATGGTTCCCAGTTGTTATCGTTGTTTTCCGCGCTTTTGATTATGCTAATCATGTTTTAGATTTATAAATGTTAAATAACTGTTAAAAAGGAAGCATTTGTTTTGTTGGCTGGCCTCGTCTTCACGAGAGGCGCCATCACGACCGGGTTTGGGATTTGGGTTGTGACAAGTTGGTATCAGAGCCTAGGTTACTTGGTCTCGCGAGTCATGAGCCGGTTTAGTAGATTCTCGCAGATCGGTACAGAGACATCTGTACTTATCCTCGAGAGGCTGCAGAACCTTTAGGAAAACTTCATATTCTTGAATTCTTATCGTGCGTCCTTGATTCATCTTGAAAAGAAATTTTCGAAATTCCTTCCACGCGTTCGTATGCGCGCATGAGCGCTCAGTATCAGATGTAGCTCAATGGCTTTTGATTCCCCGATCGAGGGGCGAGGTGTAATCTCTGTGAGTTTGACGTTAGGCCAGTCTGGAGGACTTGAGGCCGAATCTTTGCCAATGGCTTGAGCACCGAGGTGCTGATTGTGCGAGCAAGTGTTTTGAACCTTTATGTTCGGTATTGTCCCTACTAGTGGGAATCATGGCTGGATAGCAACGTGAGGGTATGTTAGTACTGTGAGATGTTTCTATATGACGTGAGATGAGTCTGGGAGCTGAGATTGCTTCTGTAAATGTACTATCACGGAATCGTTAAGTCGAGAAGGCCACCTTGAAGGTCGAAAACATTAAAGAAGGAATATGTTCTTACTCAGTTGAATAGCCCAATAATGGAGGATTGAAAGGTATTTTCTATGTGTTATGATTCGAATAGGTGCAACGCATGTTCATGTATCAATTTTGATAATATAATACATGTAATATTGAGATTAATATTGTTGATACACATTGTGATGCTTTGTCAAGTTGTGGACGTGTTGTTAGGATGGTTTTGGTGAATCTTTGGCAGGTTGATAGGCCCAATTACCAAGGAAACTCTGCCAAAATTTTTGAAAGATTTGGGACTTAGTGAAAACTTGTCGCCTAAAGAGTGGGTTTAACTGTTGTGTGAGTAAATGCAAGAATTGTAGAAGAGTAAAACTCCAGATGATTTATATTTCCATGAACTTATGAAGGAGTGAGTTTAGTGTCACTATGGTATTACGGCAACAATATAATACATGTGTTGTGATTTATGGCTTTGAGCCAAGTTGGGGAGTTTGCTATTAAATAAGTTGATTGCACGATTATATGCTATATTGGTTCGAGTTTGATGCATGTTGGTGAATTAGTTCTGGTTGTGGAAATTGGGCCGAGAATGGCATGAGTGAATGAAATCTTTTTTGATAAGATGTCATGCGCTCGGATTAGCAGGAGATGAGTTTAAATATTTACGGTAAATTGGTATTGTTTTCAACGTCACCTAAGATCGGTGTTTTGTAAAAAAAGGGTTTAGCATCCTGGTTAATGATTCTTGATCGCTCTTCAGCATTAGTGCGACCCACGAGGTAGGTTATGGAGGTACACTCCAGATATTGTTGTGGTAGGTTATGGGAGTGTGTCCCACGAGGAGATCATATAAGTGAGGCATGTGGTCTCT
Organism: Nicotiana glauca; assembly: GCA_026770625.1. Classification (NCBI taxonomy): domain Eukaryota; kingdom Viridiplantae; phylum Streptophyta; class Magnoliopsida; order Solanales; family Solanaceae; genus Nicotiana; species Nicotiana glauca. The sequence goes on from MU706822.1 coordinate 46,876, forward strand.
TGATTGATTAAAGATGTAAACCAAGTATGAAGGTTGTAATAGTGTCATTAAATTGAGGATTCGTGCTTGGAGGGCACTTGGCCTATTGGGTTGTGAACTTAGGAAGATTACTCCGATTGTGATGGTTGTTCTTGTGTTTTAGAAAGGAAATTGAAGTTATTACGAGCCTTTAAAAGGTTATCAGACTAGTTCAGTGTGATAAGAACCCGCTTGAAATTGGTGAATGGAATTCATGTGAATAATGGCTCTATATCAGGCCAGACGTGTTCATTTTAGTAATACGGTCCTCATGGAGGAGTATTTATGTCGATGTTTCATTGTCAGATATTTCGCGTAGAGATGCATTGCGCCATGTGAGTTGTGAGATGGCTTGAGATATTTCTATGTTTTGAGAATCCGCATAGGAATGACGTTATATGAGCATCTTGGCTCTTGAAATTCAGATTGTACATCGCACCTCAGTTGTGCTTGAGTTTTGTAGTTTATGACGCTATGTGTCCCTCAGAGATATTATTATGCACTCAGCATGCTTATGACCTATACTCAGTATTTTGTTGTAATGAGCAAAAATTTGGCTCGATGTGCATCTCCTTATGTGATATCTATGTATGGATCGGGTGGCACGCCACGATAGGTATGTTATCTGGATCGGGTTGCACGCTGCAACAGTGTGATGTTGAATATAGTTTTCTATAAGCTATTTTGTATGCCTTGCTTCCTGTTTTCTAAGGAAAGCCGCAGTAGTGCGTGGGATTGGTAATTCCTTTCAGAGTTCGTTTTCTTTTTTGTATCGCATTCGAATTAATAGCCTATTGGCATATTGGGGCATCATATGCGGCTTTTGATTATGTCTGAGGTGGTTTATTGCCTGAGCAGTTCATAATGGGTGAGACGATATCAGTGCAATCTGAGTATATGAAGTAAATTAATGGGGCTAAGACCATTGTTTGGTTCAGAATAAGGTGATAGTTCTTGCCAGAAGTATAGACCCAATGAATTGTTGATTTGGCGGTGTTACGAATTTATACAGATCTTATCCGTCGTGTTGGTATGGTAAGAATTTGAACAAGACCTATGTAAGTCATGCAGAGCACAGGATGTGTAATGATTTTTCTTCTAGATGGGATCAATGGAATTATTGACTAGTTGAGTACGTAAATGTTCATGGTTCGGAAGGGAGGTGAAGTCCTCATGTTACCTTAGGATGATATGGTATATGCGATATGTTGTGAAGGATTGAGAATTTGCATGTGTAAGGTTATGGTTCAGTTCTGAATGGAAATTCATAACATTCTTAGGCAGTACGCGCAACTTTAGGTGATTAGAGAAATGAGCTTCAGGTGATTAGGGTGACTGATCTTCAGATGATTAAGGAAATTGTATTTCTAATCATAGCGATTTGTGGAGGTTACATGTTTCAGAAAAAGGCCAATGTGATTAAGTTGATGGCAGTTCAATAGTATTGCGTCACTTTTAAGGCTGGATCAACTGCTGATCTTCAAGTTGCTTGTATGCAACCGTTGAAAAGATCATTTCTAAAAGAGGTTTTAAACTGAGTTGGATATTTTCTAAAAGGATTTTTCCCGGACTTACTGTTTCCTTCAAAAGAGTTGTGTTGTCCCATATTGCATGCCGGTGTGCTCTTACGTGATTTCTTGCCGTTCAGTTATTATTTACTCTTATTACCACTGAGTTGGAAGTACTCACTTTACTCCCTGCACCTCGTGTGCAGATGCAGGTACTTGAGCACCCGGTAGCGGGGTTTGAGCTGACTGAAGATTTGTTATCATAGCTAAGCCAGGTGACCGCTAGCGTCCGCGACACCAGATCTTCTCCCTTATTTTATGTTGTTCATGTTACTTTCAGACTTTGTTCTTATTTCCGGACTTGTAGTACGTTAGCGAACTCTGTAGTAGCTCATGACTAGTGACACCCCGATGTCGGGCTGTGACGGGATGGTTCCCAGTTATTATCATTGTTTTCCACGCTTTTGATTATGCTAATCATGTTTTAGATTTATAAATGTTAAATAATTGTTAAAAAGGAAGCATTTGTTTTGTTGGCTGGCCTCATCTTCACGAGAGGTGCCATCACGACCGGGTTTGGGTTTTGGGTCGTGACGCCCGTGTGGGCTCTGTCCTTTTCACTTTATTCTGCCTTTGGGACCTTTGTCTTTGACTTTCTTTATTTTCAAATATCATTGCTTTGAGAACATCAAACACTATGGTTAGTCGGGATTGGCCTGACGCACTCGCTGAGGCTGGGCATTTTCTTCGACTCTGACCAGGCAGAGCCTAATAGAACCAATCCTGCCACCTTTCTTTGTAGTAATTTTGGAATCAGTGTTAAACCGAAAGGGATTCAAGGAAGAAATATACAAAAGGCAAGCGAATCAGTTTAAAGAGAAGCATCCCTTTCGGGGGAAAAGAAGGGCTTATCTGGGGTGTGCACGCTGGCTTCAAATGAACATGACATGCTTCTTGGACTGGACGCCCGACCCACACAAACTTTCCAGCTTCTCGTGAACCCATTGATATGTATTTCAAAACCAGGGAACCTTGCCAGGACTTTTTTAATGATGAGATGTCTTCTTTTCGGCCAACAGCGCCCTTTGCGGGTTTTCGCCAATCGACCTCTCTCATTTCTCTTCTTACCGTCACCCGATAATGCTCTTTGCGAGTTTTCACTAAGTGGACTCTCTCATTTTTATTTTCTCTACTCACCATCGCCTTATGGTGCTTGAAGGTTTTCACCGATAAGACTCTCTCATTTTATTTCTCCCAATTTGAATTGTATCAAATTGCAACAATGACGTTTTCCACCTCCCTGCCTTTGCCAATTGATCGGAAGGACTTGGACCAGGTTTTTGAGGTAAAAAGGATTTTAGGCGGAACTACAACTTTGGAACCATTTCAGCGGTCTCGTGGCCGAACCATTATATCATCTGCCCCAGTTTCAATTTTTTGGGGGAAATTGGGATTTTTGTTTTGGTGTGATTGAACCCCAACATGAGGCTGCCTACGTACCCTTTCGAGATCAAGTCAAACGTAGTTCAGGCAGATAATTTGTTTTTGTTGTTTTTCTTTTTCTTTTTCTTTTCTTTCTTTTCTTTTTCTTTTTCTTTTCTTTTTCTTTTCTTTTCTTTTTCTTTTTCTTTTTCCTTTCTTTTTTTTATTTTTCTTTTTCTTTTCTTTTCGTACTTCCGGGTTCCAAAGAGGGTAATAAAAGAAACAGAACCGGCTCAAAGGGTTTACGAAGGATTGATAGTGTTTGGGGTAGCGGAAAGGAAAGCCTTCGTCATCTCAATTGCACAAAAGCCATCACCCCAGGAGGTCTAGACATAGTACCTTTTTACTGCATCCGCATTGACTGCTGTTTCAGGATCATTTCCTTCAATGTCTCCTAGATACACTGCTCCTTTTGGCAAAATCTTTCGGATTATGTATGGACCTTTCCAATTGGGAGCAAACTTTCTTTTTGCTTCTTGGTGATGAGGGAGAATGCGTCTGAGCACGAGCTGTCCCACTTCAAAGTTCCTGGGACGTACTTTCTTGTTATAGGCGCGGGCCATTCTTTGTTGGTACAACTGCCCGTGGCACACTGTGGCCGTCTATTTTTCATCAATTAGTGACAGCTGCTCTAGCCAGGTTTTAACCCATTCACTGTCCTCGATTTCTACTTCAACGATTATACGAAGCGAAGAGATTTCTACTTCTGCAGGTATGACTACTTCGATTCCATAAACCAACAAGTATGGGGTGGCTCCGATTGATGTACGCACTGTGGTGCGATACCCGAGTAATGCAAAAGGCAGCTTTTCATGCCATTGCCTGGAATTTTGAATCATCTTTCTCAAAATCTTCTTAATGTTTTTATTTGCTACTTCGACGGCTCCATCAGCTTTTGGCCGATAAGGGGTAGAGTTTCTGTGCATTATCTTGAATTGTTCACATACCTCTTCCATCAAACGACTATTCAAGTTCACCGCATTGTCGATAATGATAGTTGCAGGAATACAAAAGCGACAAATGAGATTGGAATGTACAAAATCTACCACAGCTTTCTTGTTGACTGACTTGAGAGTGATGGCCTCAACCCATTTCGTGAAGTAATCGATTGCAACCAATATGAATCTATGCCCCTTTGAACCTTTCGGCTCGATTGGCCCAATGACGTTTATACCCCAGGCAACAAACGGCCAAGGTGTTGACATCGGATGAAGCTCCATTGGAGGTGCATGAATCGAATCACCGTGCACCTGGCATTGATGACATTTTCGAAC